>JAJMIG010000052.1:38959-69594 GCA_030583365.1 Sugiyamaella japonica
TCTTTCTTTGGAGACTATCATTATGATTAGTATTACTATCAGGGGGGGGGGGGGCGGTATCACTGCTGCGCTGCTGCTCACTTACCAATTTGACTCGTACTCGACTACGAGAAGGGATATCCAACAATCCCAGTAGGCTGCTGCTCACAGAAATCTGGACAGGTTAGTGTGTCGGTGATAATGGATCCACACGAGCCACTTACCTGAACATTGGACATTTGCTTTTCGGGTCCTTCACTAAACTGCTTGACGATAAAATAGAGCTTTCGCTTTTTGCCTTCGAGAGCCCGCATTTCCGCCACATCTCCCTCTCGAGCATTGGGCAGCAGAGCCATGTCTATAATAACATCATCGGTGGAGATTCTCGCTTCATGCGACCATACCACCATAGTCACTGGAGGCGCTTCATACCGCTCTCTTGACTCTTTTGGACCAATATCAACTGCTGGCACAAATCCAGACGGTTGTAGTCTGCCAGATGATCGAATCAATGACATTTCGTTTTTCGTTTCATTCTAGTTGTTTGCTGATGGTGAGATGAGTAGATGAGTATCGAGGTTCATGTAGATAAGCTTAATCGAGAGGAGAGGGTTAGGAGTTTGTTGATAAGTGAGCTCTGACATGGGTCCTACTATGGGGTCCTGCTATAGGACCTGCTATGGGTCCCGCTATGGGTCCCGCTATGGGGTCCTGCTATGAGGTCCTGCTATGAGGTCCTGACTTGGCTAATCTGGCTATAACTTGACCTGACCTTGGCATTTGGGCCTAGGATAGCGGACTCTCTTGTCAGTCTTGTTTGGGATTTATATGGCACACAGTATATAGGCCTACTTGTGTGGTTATTATGTTGAGCGCATATAAAGGTACTATTATCTGGCAGAATATCTGGCGTATACTCGGCAACAAAAGCATATCAAATCTAAAACACAGGATCGCATCCTGATGATTGCCTTGACATGTCGACCAGCAGGATCCAGATCAGACCCTGCGTCTTTCCACCAGAAATCACGTGATACCTCGACCGATCGCGACTTACAGTCTTATTTCACATGCTCAAACCGATAACCCTTTCTCATCACTACTGTCTATCCTCGTATTAATCATGTCCCACCTGGTTTTATGTCCGTTGTGTAATATGGAAACCAGTGAGGCAAATGTCAATCGGCATCTTGACAAGGGCTGTCCTCCTGGTGGCGTTTCTGGTGGCAACTCAGGGGTAACTATTGGTAACGGTAACGGTAACGGTAACGGTAACGGTAACGGTCACAGAATCGACGTTTTTTCTCAATCCAAAGCGAAAACCGGATCAGGAGCAGCCGGATCAGTACCCGGATCAGTAGCTGTATCTTTGTCAAAAAAAAGATCAATAGAACAGCCTGACGTAACCGTCCCCCCCAAACACACGAAAATCTCATCCGTGCCACTCGCAGAACAGGTGCGACCAAAGTCCCTAGACGACTTTGTTGGCCAGGAACACCTCATCGGTGAGAACGGGCTTCTGCGAAAATTTGTCGAAAAAGACATATGTCCCTCGATCATTCTGTGGGGCCCGTCCGGGGTCGGCAAGACGTCGTTTGCGCGGATTCTGGCCCACAGCACGAAATCGCGGTTTGTCGAGCTCTCGGCGGCCGTTCACGGCATCTCCGAGTGTAAAAAGATCTTTGACGAGGCCAGGAACGACCTCAAACTGCTGAAAAGAAGAACGATTGTTTTCCTCGACGAGATCCATCGGTTCAACAGAGCCCAGCAGGATATCTTTCTGCCCCATGTCGAAAAGGGCGACATCACCTTGATTGGCGCCACCACCGAAAACCCGTCCTTCAAGCTCAATGGGGCCTTGTTATCCAGATGCCGCGTGCTGGTATTGGAAAAGCTCACCCACAAGGACTTGGTGAAAATCGTCACCGGTGCCATCAGCATATACAATGCCTCGCGAGAGCAGTCGACTGTCAGACTGGACGACGAGGCAATCGAGTACTTGGCTAGTTTGGCTGACGGAGACGGACGAATCGCTTTAAACTTGCTGGAAATCATGATCAACGACTCGTCTTCAAACAATAATATCGTGTCCAGTGAACGCGTGAAAACAGTACTACAAAGAACTCATATGCTCTATGATAGAGTAGGAGACTCGCACTATGACACCATCTCGGCGCTTCACAAGTCTGTGCGAGGCTCCGACGCCGACGCGGCCCTGTTCTATCTTGGTCGCATGCTCGAGTCCGGCGAGGATCCTCTCTACATTGCCAGGCGTATGGTACGGATGGCCAGTGAAGATATCGGTCAGGCAGACGAGTCCTGTCTACCGTTTGCAGTGGCTACGTTCCAGGCCGTTCAACAGATAGGCATGCCTGAGGCCGACTGCATTCTCGCCCATTGCGCCGTCAAACTGGCCGAAGCAAACAAATCCGTGCGTGTGTATCGCGCCTACGGAGCCGTCAAGGCGATGCTGAAAAACGAGCCTGGCGCCGCCGCCGCCGTCGTTCCCATCCATCTGCGAAACGCGCCCACAAAGCTCATGAAGGACATCGGCTACGGTGCAAACTACATGTACAACCCGGACTACGAGCCTGGTGCTGTCGACCAGACATACATGCCAGCAGGGCTCGAAAACGTCAGGTTCCTTGCCGACAGACATCTGGGACCCGTCGAGTAGGGGGGGGCGGGGGCGGGGGATGCCTCCGGCGGCTGGGCGCTGCCCAGACCCGTTGCTCCGCTTCGCGGAGGGGCTTTTATTTATTTATTTTTGTCTTGAGTATGTATTATGTTTTTATTGGCCAGACGCTACAAGCCACCGAAATAGTTCCTCAGATACGTCTCGGACTCGGCATATTCAAGACGCACAATGGCCAGCGTCGACTTGATGCGATCCAAACACAGATCCTTGTCGTTGACGTCGGTGGCTCCGGTCTCGTCCTTACCAGCCCCGAAATGCTGGATCTTCTCACAGGAATTCTTCACCTTGGTAAGACCCAGCGCCGCCGACGAGCCCTTGAGAAAGTGGCCCAGAGCAGACAGCTCCACGAGATTCTTCTCGTCCAAAGCCTGCTCCATCTGTCCAAAAGTGGCCTCGGCCTGTTCAAAAAAATTCAAAACAATGCCTCGCGAGAACTCCCGCTCGTCCTCGTCCTCGTCCATCTCCAGAATCTGGCCAAACGTCGACCAATCAATGATATCCGTATGGCTCGAGCCGGCCGCATTGGCCTGTCCCTCGACGTCTTCTAACTCATTGTCCACACGGCCGCCTCCTCCAGAACCACTGGAATCATAAATCAATGATGGAGGTTCTTCTTTGAGAAACGTGTGTGATGAGGGCGGTGACTGGGCTGTCGAGTCCGACGACCGGGTCGAATCTGTAGCAGTTGCTATTGACGGAATTGACGAGCTATCTGACATGATTGAAAGTGAATGTCGGGTAGACAAGAGTGAATAGAAGAGTGAAGAGTGAAGAGTGAAGAGTGAAGAGTGAAGAGTGAATAGAAGAGTGAAGAGTGAAGAGTGAAGAGTGAATAGAAGAGTGTAGAGTGGAGAGTGAAGAGTGAATAGAAGAGTGAATAGAAGAGTGAAGAGTGAAGAGTGAAGAGTGAAGAGTGAAGAGTGAAGAGTGAAGAGTGAAGAGTGAAGAGTGTAGGGTAGAGCCTATTGAGTGAAGAGTGTAGGAAGAGTGGGAAGCGTGACAAGGTAGGATGTGTAGGAAATGTAGCAGTGTACAAACGTGGGAAACGTACAGACGTGTGAAACGACAAACGTACAAACGTGACAAGTGAGCGTAAGATTGCTATCACAAGCAGTCCGATAAACCAGATCAAGCGGTCGCACGCGAAATGTTCGATAAAACTGCTGGAGCAATTGTGAGGTTCCGTGCCTCAGGCTCAGTGTTCAGTGTTCAGTGTTCAGTGACTGTTCTGTGAGTGCTCAGCGAGTGATCCAAAATAAATGACCTCTACCGTTCGTACTCTACTCAATATCTAAAGCAGAAGCAACAATACAATTAATCAATCAATCAAAATGACCAGCTCGTACTGGGTAAGGAGAGCCGTAGAGCAGTTGGATCCTAATAATCTGATAAGACTCGGATGTTACTCACAAACCAGATAGTCAGAAAACAATGTCTGATTCACACTGCTCACTTGAACAAACGGCTAATTCCTGACTAACTCGTCACTTTGCTAACTCGACTGCTAACTCGACTGCTAACTCGACTGCTAACTCGACTGCTAACTCAACTGCTAACTCAACTGCTAACTCGACTGCTAACTCAACTGCTAACTCGACTGCTAACCCAACTGCTAACTCAACTGCTCCTTAACTAATTCTACGCTAGCAGTAGTCTTAATCGATTATGTGCAAAACTATTATTCAACCACAACCCAACGCTGGTTATGATTCAGACCGGCACAAATCATCTACCAAACACTGGTAGCCGCCAGCGTTGGAAACAGACCCTCCCCTGCAATTCTCACCCGCGCGCGCCCTCCCCTTAGCCGGATCTCTGCGCCGGCGGTAATGGCTAAAATAACCGTGGTCCTGGCTGCTGCCCACGACTGTCTCGCTCTCAAACCTAAAGCTGCTGCTGCTGCTGCTGCTGCTACCGCCCCTACTCCTGCCGTGGGACGCCTGGCATCGATGACGTCGCTTCGCCTGTTCGAGCCGTACCCTGCGCGCGGGCCGATCCGTCTGACAGCCGTTGGTGGGCCGGGTGTCCCTGGGCCGTGCGAGACGCCGGGCGCTGCCTCCGGCGGCTGGGCGCTGCCCAGACCCGTTGCTGGAGCTCCGCTCCAGGGCGTGGGCCGGTGGCTCGTGTGGCAGCGGGGGACGGCGAGGTGGCAGAGGAGGGGGTGGGGGTGCATAGATAGACTCCCAGCTCGAGCGCTACTCTACGGGTTCGGTACCGTGGCGTACCAGACCTGGTAATTGCGAACCTAGATTAGAGTTGCTCAATTAACATACGATTTGTGTTTCTCGGCTTCGCCGAGGCTCGCCGGGGTGGTGGGAGACGGACTCGGGAGACGGGCAGCGTGCCTAGACCAGCCAGGCGCAGGCCGATGAGCGCCAGCGGGAAGCGACAGAGGCCCCTACTCCCACCTTCCATTCTACCCCTGACCCCTGAAACGCACACGCGGGGGCCCCTCGAACGAGCGAAGCGAGCAACGGGTCTGGGCAGCGCCCAGCCGCCGGAGGCAGAGCCCTCTCGCTCCCCCACCCCCTGCGTGCCAGATGCAGCGAAGATCAGGGTCCGACGCAGGGCAGGGAGACGGCGTGCAAGGGGCAAGGATCGAGCAGTCTAAAGACACGCGAGAGGCGAGAGGCGAGAGGCAAGGGGGCAGGGGTAGGGGGCGCGCGCGATTAGGGTTGAGTTTCACGTGGTGGGATCAAGTGGATTGTTTGGTGGGCGAGACGAGGAAATTCAGGGGCAAGAATGGCGAGGGCGAGCAGGGGTGAGGGGGAATATAAAAGGAAGAGCATGCCCGTTTGCCGGCTGATCGATCAGGAGAACACGCAACTGGTCAACAGTCGCGCGCTGTGCTATCACTTATCACCTATCACTTATCGGTAAGTGTCTGGGACGGGTCGTTTCGCCAGGGGGCCCCCGCCTCTGCCTCCGGCGGCTGGGCGCTGCCCAGACCCGTGGCTCGCTTCGCTCGGGCTGGGAGTCTGTAGCGTGTGTGGCGTACGGGTCCCAGCCCGAGCGAAGCGAGCCACGGGTCTGGGCAGCGCCCAGCCGCCGGAGGCGGAGACGGGGACGGAGAGGAGTCACCCGTCTAGAGCTATCGCTTTCTCGCTCGGGGCTACTCTCGGGCCTGCCGTATTCTGCTCTGCTGCCGCTGCTGTGCTAGCCGCGCCAGTCTCGGCCGACTGGATATTAACGTTTACCAGCCTTTTGCATATGGAAGCAGGTTAAAAAGAAAATCAAAACATTAGACTTCGAGGATCCGGTCCAAGAAATCGGAATTTAATTTGTTATTTGGAATAGGTAATCTCACTTTGTCTATTTAAACAGCCAGACGGAGCCCACCGATTGATCCGCTCGTCCGTGCGCCACTAGGCTATATTTTCATTACCTGGCACTGTCGCAAACCCTGGAATCTTATGTGGTTTGAAAAACGAGCTCCAGCAGATTCAAGGGAGCCAGCCACGAACTACCACACACTGTCGGACAAGGATCTCGAAGCAGGCATGAGTAGCACCGACGGCGTGCACCAGCCGCTGCTGGGCGGCGCTTACCAGACGCCGGCGTCCAAATACCACCGGCTCCGAGTGGTTTCAGTCACGACGACTGCAGTGGTGCTGTTCTCGCTGCTTGTTTATTTATTTGTTTTCAGCATTCCCAGCTCCATGGAACTAAGACACAAGCCGGTGCCGGATCTCGTCAAAGTGCACACGCTCGACAATAAACACCGCCCAAGCTACAACGACGGGTCCAGACTGGTACTTGTAGGCGATGTCCATGGATCGTATCGCCAGCTTCGCCAGCTGCTCAAGAAGGCCAAATTCAGAAAACACAGAGACCATCTGGTTCTTCTGGGCGACTTTATAACCAAGGGCCCACGATCCATTGATGTCCTGGAACTAGCCATGGATCTAGGAGCCTCGTGTGTTCGAGGCAACCATGAGAACGAGATTCTCGAAATGTACGCCGAGTATCATCATCTGCCTCCTCTTCGCACCGCTTCGCCCGACAGCTCGCATGATGAACCCCAAGACCAGAGCCCGCCCGACAGCGACCTTAACCACAGCGTAAACCACAACGTGAGCCACAACGTGAGCTCTACAAAACTCGACGAGTCTATCGATGAAGACCTCGTCAAGCTCCTCAAACCCAAACATGTCGAGTTCCTCGGCAGCTGTCCCCTGATTCTCAGCCTGGGAGACGGCTTTGACCGGGGCTACGAGGCAATCGCCGTGCACGCGGGAGTCATGTGGAACCTGGACAAGCTCGAGAAGCAGGACCCCGCCACCGTCATGACGATCCGGTCCGTGCTGCCGCCTGACTACTCGATCGCGTCCGAGGACAGCGACGGCGAGCCCTGGTACGAGCTGTGGAACAAGAAACAGCGGTCGCTGCCCGCCCACAAACGCCTCGTCGTCTACTACGGCCACAATGCGCGCGACGGCCTCAATCTCCGCGACTACACAAAGGGCCTCGACTCCGGCTGTGCGCGCGGCCGCCAGCTCTCTGGCCTCGTCGTCTCGGAGTCCAAAAAGGGCACTTACAAGGAGAAGCTCGTCCAGATCGACTGCTGATTCCATACTAATTTATTCCGTTGCATCCACTACGACCGCCCCCGTCTTTGCCTCCGGCGGCTGGGCTCCGCCCAGACCTGGTTGCTCCGCTTCGCGGAGACGGCTGGGGGCCCGTACGGGCGTTTCCACGGGGTCTCGAGACTCCACCTCTGCTCGCGATCAGAACTTGTTTGATTACTGGATGGATTTCCCATCGTGGATCATAGCACTCATCTTGTGGGCGTTTTTAGTGTGTGCCAATCTACTTTATGTCAGGGTATATGGCGACATGGAAGACTGGTTAGCGTTGCTGAAGGTCGTAACCATTGTTTTTTTCCATTATCATTGGCATTGTTGTCAACTATGGTGCTAAAACTGATTACCTGAATATTGGATTCCACTATTGGTATATCGAAAAATCTCCATTTGTTAACCACTTCAAATGATTTGCATCCGTACTCGTCACTGCATCCTTTGCGTATGGAGGAACAGCGTCTATTGCCAGTACTGCCGGTGACCCCAGTCGTATCATGGCCAGAGTAGTCTCGACGGTTCTTTGGCGTATTCTGCTTTTCTATATTCTCACTGGTCTGCTCATTGGAGTCAATAGCCTCATCTCTCCACTGTAAGTACTGCTTACCTTGGCTTTTCAATTGATTGCCTCAAACGCTGCTGGATCTTTCATGAATGCTGTTATTATCACGTCGGTGATTTCAGCTGGTACTCTACACTTTAGATGTCCAGGGCTTTGTAAATAGTTCATTCCAGAAAGGAAGATTTTACCAGTTGGGATTCATAGTCAAGTCAGTTGCAGACTCGTTGCCCGAGCTGGTTCCAATCTTTTCCCAGCTAATGGATACGTTTTGTCCTACAGAGTTTTGTTGTTGAGTGCGCTATCTAGTCCAAGTGTTTCGATATGCCCATGACAAGAACCAGATGATTGAACGTGTTCCGAGTTGGCGACCTCTATACTCCACCAACTTTCTAATCACAACGACAGAGACAATATTGAAATGACGGGAGACATACTCTGGAAGATTTCAAAAGTATATAAACAGGCTTCTGCTTTCGAACTTTGTGCATTGCAATAACAGCCTGCTCAGCCAGAGAAATAGGCACATCAAAAGGGAAGAAAAGGCGACTGCGAAGGAACCTCTGCTGGAAATAGTGTCTCTCGTGAATCAATCCTTGCGTGGGAATGGACACCTCAAGACTACTTCCAGGAACCAGTGCTCCCGCTCCTGCTGCTTCTACTACTAATAGAAGCATCTCGATCCTTTTTGAAACTCCAGGTAGAACTGTTCTGCTATAACGATTTTTCATCAAGCGGCCCACTGGAAGAGCCAATAGAGAACATCGCTCATGTCCTTGATCTTATTAGCTCAGTATGCCACTGCTTCAGCAGTTGACCTAGAGATTTTACAGATGGCCAGTGAAAACTCTGTGGTTCAAGCTAATAATAAGCTGACTGTGAATAACGATGAATCTCCGCTCACAAGTACTCTAGTTACTGAGTCGGCTAGTACCAGCTCCATCTATATCGCTGCTGCTCAGTCGGTCACTGTTGTCTATCTCACTCGAACCACTTTCCTTACACTGTCAGCATCAATAACAGCGTTGATAAGAAACGCTATAAATGGTAGTCTGTGCTGGTCAATCTCCCTTAACAAGGTACAATGTCATTACCCATTCTCCATCTTCGTGGACCCTACCGGGTCCTGCCTCCGGCGGCCGGGCGCCGCCCGGACCTGGTTGTGCTCGCTGCGCTCGCGTAGACGGAGCGGACTCGATTATCCTGGTGTTGCAGAAAGCGTAGTAATAATCTGGTTGCACTCGGACAAACGTCAGAGTATCAAAGCCTATAGACATATAAACTTGTGTTAAAGTCGCTGAAAGGTAGTAATAAGATATGTTCGTCAGCAAGAGCTCTATATGGATATCGCTTCCAGAACCTGATGGCAAACGGTGCCCAAGTTTCTGGCAGTGTTGAGACACAGCAGAAAGCACGCAAGTCAGACTACACAGGGGGCTCACATCCGGTCGCGCAGCGACCGCAACGGGTCTGGGCAGCGCCCAGCCGCCGGAGGCCGACCAGGGGGCGGACCGCGAAGCTAGAGGAGTTTGGACATGTACGGGCCGTCGAGGTGGTAGCCCAGCTTTGCGTAGTAGTTGCGCACGCCGACGCCCGAGATGACGGCGATTTTTTGGGCGCCGTGCTCTTCGCGGGCGATGCGCTCGGCCTCCTCCATGAGCAGGGTGCCAAAGCCCTGGTGCTGGAACTTGCGCGGGTCGCGCGAGTGCAGGGGCACGACGGAGCCGTAGACGTGGAGCTCGCGCACGAGCGAGGTGGGCACGGCCGTGAGCTCTGGGCGGAAGGTTGTTTTTTCAGAGCACAGCCGGAGTCGCAGGAGCCCGATGAGAATGTCCTGTTTGGGGTCCTCGTAGCTGAGAAAGGTTTCCCAGCCGCCGTTGGCGGTGTAATCGCGTCGGATCAGCTCGACCTGGTCGGGGTGCACCTTGTGATGCACCTCTTGAATGCCGACCTCGCGGGCTCTTACGTCTCGACACTTTGTTCCGAAATCCTTCATTCGCGCCAGAGCCAGCTCGCGAAGATTGCCGTTCTCTACGCCTGCAGTGACGAGCGGCATGGGGATGTCACGCTGGACTCGGTAGATACGGGTCCAAGGCGGCACCAGAGCGAGAATCCGCGCCACAAGATCGATCAGAGCATTGGCGTTATATGATTTGTAGAGACCGTTTTTCCACAGCTCATATAACCCGGTGCCTCTTATGACCAGAGTAGGATAGAGTTTCAGACCGTCGGTGCGGAAGGCAGGGTTCTCGAAATACTCGCGGAACTGATCGAGATCTCTCTCCATGCCAACATTGGGCAAATCAGGCATCATATGACTGACCACTTTGTAGCCAGCATCTTTGGCTAGAGCAAATGTGTTGCAAACCGCCTTGACTGTATGGCCACGGTTAGTATCTCGAGCCACGTCCTCATAAACCGACTGTACTCCGATTTCCAGACGTGTACAGCCATACCGTAGCATGTCGCTGAGATGTGTCTCTGTACAATAGTCAGGCCGTGTTTCAATGGTGATGCCAACACATTTGGTCTGCGACTGCTGTGAAAACAGCACCGCCTCGTCCACATCGTCGGTATTTGTATGTCCAGACAAGGCATTATGAAGATTGGCAATGAATGATTCTCGGTATTGCTGTGATAATGACATGAACGTGCCTCCCATGATAATATATTCCACTTTATCGATACTGTGGCCCAGTTGACGAAGTTGTTCTATGCGGCCCCTAGCCTGCTCGTAGGGGTCATATCGGGCTCGAATGGCTCTCATAGATGTAGGTTCGTAGCCGGTATAAGACTGGGTGGAATACTCGAAATCAGAATCAGGTCCTCCGGGGCAATACACACAGATATTACCAGTATAGGCAATGTGAGGGCACCGGTGTGGTTTACACATGACAGCGACCACTGCTATTCCCGAAGCCGTTCGTACGGGCTTGGCTTTCAGTTTCGGCAGTAGATACTTTTTGTATTGGTCTGGAATCGACGAAATGATATCTGTTAGTCGCGGTTGGGCTTTCAGTTTATATTTTTTCGACAACCGTCCCACCAATCCATTGAGATTGACATCTTTATTTGTCTGTAGACTCTGTATCAGCTCCAGCGAAATATCTGCGCAGCAAGCGAGAAACCGTTCTTGTTCAGGAGCCAAGTTTTGTCTTCCTTTGGGGCCTTTTTTGGACATTTCTGAGGGGGTGGGGACGGGGGTTAGTTGGATGAAAAGTGAAGAGATTGACAGTCGTCCAGATCATTATTGATCTCGAGAGAGTTTTAGAGAGATAAGAAAAATATTTCAGCCGTACGGTACCGAGAATCAGGTAACAATAGGTTATTGAGTTGACCAGATTTTGCCTTTGATCAAGGTGGTGACGGTTTCGATATGCGTTGCTATGAGTTCAATTTCAGAGGGTCGAGGTGGAGTGGAATCAGCTGGTATAGTATTTTGACAAGTTATCTGTCTGGTGAGTAGACAGACGTTTAGCAGTGTAAAAACTATTATTATTAGTGACAAGTGAGTTATGAGTTACTACCAGACGGAATACGACGTGAAATCACGAGTTCACGTCAAGAAGCGACTTTTAATGGTGTGGATGTGACAGGTATGAAATTCACAATCAGTATAGTGACAAGTGAGAACATGCATGATCGCATGCAAGGGTCCAACAACGTGCATGGTGCATAACGTGAGTAAAATGTTTACCTTTTGCGAGCACGAACAATACCACACAAGCTACACTATACACACGGATCACATAACACGAGTAGCTTTCTATCAGATTGGGCTTTTGCAATTAAACTTACAACCTGTTCAGAGTTCTGCCCTTGCCCATCAATAGTACAGGATCTATTACATTTAACTGGCATTTAAACAAGTACGATAGTAACCAAGTGCCTCCAATAGTCACAACAGTCACCCAAGTACATTTAACACCTCTTGTAGCTCCTGTAACTCTCGCACTCTTTTATACGACCTTTTTTTTAGCCGAGCATGAGAACGTGAACTCGAGGCGCCGCACACGCCGCACCACTCAAGAGATCAAGTAGTGGTTACTGCTACTGCCAGCAAACACGTCCAATACTAACCTAGGGACAGAATCAAACATATAATAAATATTTCACCTACCTGCTATTCTATACCAAATTGCACACGGTCTACTTGATTTTAGATCAGAAGGGTATAATAGTGGAGAATTGATCAGCTGATTTACTGGTGCCGTGGTAATACGAATAGCCACCCACAGTTTAGCTTTTTGCCAACTTTTGGTCTGATCACACTTTACTCAACACATCCATAGGCAGTAAACGGTAAGTTGCACTTGGTATACACACATGAATTAAACTGACTCGAGAGAGTAGGAAATGACCGCTGCCTCTGTGGAATCCAAACCAGATGACCTGGTAGTTGAGAATGGATCTCCCTCTGATGACAGCTCGACTGTTCCTACAGTGAATGTAAATACTGAGTCGGCGTCTGCAAAGAAGAAAAAGAAGAACAAGAAAAAGAAGAAGAAGAAATCAGCGACTGCCGTAGCAGCGGCAGAGCCTGCCGAAAATGGACATGAAGAAGACGACGATGAAGACAAGGAAGAGAATGACACGAGGGACACGATAAAAGTGACGTCAGATAACGGTGTAGACAATGGTCCAGATGGTGAGTTGCCATCAGAGATGGAACAGCCTGTATACGAGCGAGCTGAGGTGAGGGGATCTGTAGATGAGGCGATAGAACAGGCTCAAATTCAGGAACCAGTTTGTGAGGAGACGAAAACGGCGAAAGAACCAGTTCAGGAGTTGGTGGAACAAATCCAGGAACAGATCCCGGCGCCGGCTGATTCGGGGGAAGAAGCTGGACAGACTCAGGAATTAGCTCATAAGGCGACTGAACCAGTTCAGCAGTTGGTAGAGCAGCTCCAGGAGCCAGCGGAATCAAGGGAAGAAGCTGGACAGACTCAGGAATTAGCTCATAAGGCGACTGAACCAGTTCAGCAGTTGGTAGAGCAGCTCCAGGAGCCAGCAGAATCAAGGGAAGAAGCTCATAAGGCGACTGAACCAGTTCAGCAGTTGGTAGAGCAGCATCAGGAGCCAGCGGAATCAAGGGAAGAAGCTGGACAGACTCAGGAATTAGCTCATAAGGCGACTGAACCAGTTCAGCAGTCGGTGGAGCAGTTCCAGGAGCCAGCGGAATCAGAGGAAGAAGCCGGACAAACTCAGGAATTAGCTCATGAGGCGACTGAACCAGTTCAGCAGTTGGTAGAGCAGCTCCAGGAGCCAGCGGCATCAGAGGAAGAAGCTGGACAAACTCAGGAATTAGCTCATGAGGCGACTGAACCAGTTCAGCAGTCGGTGGAGCAGCTCCAGGAGCCAGCGGAATCAGAGGAAGAAGCCGGACAAACTCAGGAATTAGCTCATGAGGCGACTGAACCAGTTCAGCAGTCGGTGGAGCAGTTCCAGGAGCCAGCGGAATCAGAGAAGGAAGCAGGACAAACTCAAGAGTTAGCTCATGAGCGAGTACAAGTGCCAGCTGACGTGGAGACTGAACCCGTTCAAGAGTTAGTGGAACAGATTCAAGAGCAAGCTCGTGGGTCGACAGAAATAACAGAGTTAGGGAAACATGCTGAACCGACTCAAGAGTCAGTCAAAAAGTCAGTTGAAGAAAAACTGGTTCAAGAGCCACTCCAAGAGCCATCTCATGAGGAAAGTGAAATAGTTCGGGAGTTGGTGGGACATACGCAGCCAACTCTAGAGCCAGTTCAAGAGCCAGTTCAGGAATCATTGGCTCATTTCGAGCCAATTCAGGAGCCAGCTCACGAAGCAGCTCATGAGCTGGCTCACGCAAGTGAACCTGTCAATGAGTCATCAGAAGGTGCCCAACAAACTCAACAGCCATCGCCGTCCGCACTAGAAACTCAACTACCCATAAAGTCAAGCCAACCCCAAGAGTCTGTAGAAGCTAGCCAGCCAACTCCCACAGTGACCTTCAAAGACCCAGAGCCAGCTTTACCTGAAGACGATGCTTCAGTGATTGCATTACAAAACACTCAAACTGAAACTGAAACCGAAACTGAAACCGAAAAGCGTCAACACGCACAACCACTGACTAAATTCCCTTTGGAAAACCACCTCTCCACAAACGTGCACACCGAGCCGTCTGTCTCATATTTTGATAATATCAGTGGCCACGACGATACAAACAACTTTTTTGAAAAGCTCGCACCTACAGAACAATCTGATGAGCCTGAGACATCACTTGACACGGACTTTTTCTCACAACTTTCGGAACAGAAACCACTTGGCGAATCTCCTACTTTAGAACAAACGCAAGACGTTTCTGCTGTTCTGCCGTCGTCCTCTCAGACCGCTCATCATGGTGAACACAAACGAGTGATTTCTGTTTTTGCATCTGCTGATAATGATCCATTCTTCAGTAATCTTGGCTCGACTGCCGAAGAGGAACCTAGTTCACATCTTCCTGAAGACCCATTAGAGCCTCCACAAGGTCTCGGCCGTTCTGAGCCGTCTCTGTCAAATCACATAGTTGATGCTCCAGATCTTAACCGAAACCCGTTTTCAGAGCCTCAGGAAAAGATTAACGCTTTTGATGAACCTGCCACTACATCTGATGATAATCCGTTTGCTTCCGAGGGAGATGCTGATGATAGCCTGTTTGTTCGTCTTGCCTCTGAGCCAGCTACTGTTGACTCTGAGCCCATCGCTGCTAGTGCCACCGGTGGCGTATCTTCTCCGGCTGCAATTGCAGCTTTAGCATTCTTGGAACAAGACGATGACCTTCTGTCAGACGAGGAAGATTCGCAAGTGGCAGCCGTCCCTGAGCCTAGTCACGTTTCGACTCAGTCGTCGTTTTCACCACCTGCTGTCACCACCCCATCAGCTGCACCGTACCAACAAGCATATTCAATCTACCAACAACAGCCTTCTCATCCTCATGATGACAAGCCTAAATATGCTCCTATAGCGACCAACAATGCATTTGATTTACCCACCGGTATAATGCCCAAACATCATGTGCGACCGTCGCCATCGTATCAGAATATGACTGGTTCTAGTTACTCGCCTCAGCCCCAAGTTTCCGTGTATGGAACTCCTCAACAGCACCCTACGACCCAAAGGACCGTGGCTCCCAAAAAGTCCTTTTTCGAGGAGCTGCCGGTCGTTCATTCTCGTAAGCCAATGCTGCGCAAGACAAGTCAGATGTATGATTATCCACCCCAGGGTGTCACGGCCCCGCAAGCACCACCTCCATCCAATTCTCACCAATTCGGTGGACAGTTTGGACCTCCATTGACAAATCAACAGCAGCATTCACCGCTGCCAGCTCCACCAGTCATTCCCGCTGCCGGTATACCGCCAATGAGATCTCCTGTACAAGCAGCAGCTTCATTAGGTAGCGAATCTCCAGTGAACAATCCCTATGCTCCAGCACCTGCAAACCAGTTCACCCGTTCTTCATCGCCATATTCGCCGTTGACACAGCATGCTCAGCCAGTTAACCAAGCATCTCAATATGCTCCGGGAGCTGCTGCACCCGCATACGCTCCTGGAGCTACACCGGCGTCCAATCGTTATGTAACACCTCCACTTTCCGGCATCAACGCGTTTTCGCCTCCGGTTCGTTCTGCTTCAATCGCCAGACCTTTGTCAAATCCGAATCCTTACGCACCACCACCGGCGGCGGCTCCGTCGATTCCTCAACAGCAGACTTCATCTATATATAGTGGCAACCACTCGAGAACAAACTCTGGAGGATCTAATAATGGTGTGTCTCCTTATATGAAATCTCCTTATAGTCCTAAAGCTGGGCTAGCCAATACTCCTCCTAATCCATATGCAGCAGCAGCTGCTGCTCCACCACCTTCTTCATATCGGCCTGCTGCCAACCAGTATGATCCACATAATACTGCTGCTGCCAATGCTGTAGCAGCGGCAATTGTCCATAAAAGTACTGCTCCTCCACCGACGTCTACTTACGGAGATTTACCACCAATGCTTGAAAGTCGTCGGTTATCTTCATCTCGACAGGCGTCTTACCAGCAACAGGTTCCGACATCGCCCCAGTATAACATGCCTAGCTCTGGCCAGCCGGCTTCACTGAACCTGAAATCCGCTGCGGCTGCTGCTCATCAACATGTTCAACAGCCAGTGAGACCTTCCAGTGTTCCTATTGATAACGAGGCTTTACAAAAACGACAGTTTCCGATCTTTCATTTCGGAAATGGTCGGCAAATAGTATGTGGGCTACCTCCGGCTATCGCTTTCGGCAATACGCATACAGAAATCAGAATACTTCGCTCCAAGGATATCATCAAGACCGATTACGAACTGAATGCTAAATTTCCTGCTCCTCTAGTCAACAATAGGGGTGCCATTAAAGGAAAGAAAAAGGAGCTGGAAAAATGGTGCGATGAGAAGATTGCCAAGCTTGAAAACGAGTTCAAGACTGGCGGTACGAGTGGTAAATGGACAGAGCGTGCTAATCACCGAATCCTGCTTTGGAAGCTGCTGGTGATTCTGCTAAAATCAGATTCACACCTCTCTCGAGCTTCACCAGAAGTGCTTCAATCGATAGAAGAATTGCTGAATCCTCGACTGTCGCTGGTAAAGAAGGACGACATGGCCAACTTTGCATCAGCTTCAGACCTGTATAAAAAGAGTCTGCATCGTCATAGTTCAAGTACAGACTATCAAATGGGAATGACCTCGTTCAGTTCAGAAGACTTGAGAAACATTTTCACTGCTCTGGAAATAGGTCACCGTGAAAGTGCGCTGAGAATCGCTCTTGATAGGCGATTGTGGGGCCATGCCATGGTCATAGCTAGCTCACTTGGTCAGCAACACTGGAATGATACAGTGGCCGAGTTTGTGCGAGAAGACGTTCGGGCTCATCCTTCTTCCAATTCTCAAAGCTTGGCTCTTATTTATAGAGTTCTGGCTGGTGCTGGTGCTGATGCTATATCTGAGCTGAGGCCCAGATTACCGGTTTCCGCTAACCTTCCTAATCAAAGAACCGATGCCTCAGCGTCAATTAATAACTGGAGAATGTATCTTTCCCTAATCATTTCGAACCGATCGCCCAACGATTCTGACGCGATTCTCGAGCTTGGAAAGCTTTTGCATAAAAATGGCTTGATCGAAGCCTCTCACATTTGGTAAGTGTTTATCACGCGAGGCTTTGGAGAGTCCACTAACACAACATTATAGCATGATATTGTCTGGCTATCCTGTTTTCGGTTCTCCCGAAGAAACCGGAATAATCTTAGTAGGCGATGACGGTCTATCTGGTGCGGGAATAGGTCGCGACTTGGACTCGATTATTATGAGTGAGATTTATGAATTTATACTAATATCTAATCCCCCGGAAACGAAAATGACTCTTGGCCAATTCTCGCATTTGCTTCCATTTAAACTCCAACATGCGTTTTCTCTGGCAGATCTGGGTTTTACCACTGAAGTGCAAAAGATTCTTGAATCCATCAACAAATCCACTTGTAAAGAAATGCCGAAATTTAGTGAGGTTGCGGAAAGTCTTAGCCATCGAGTGTCAAATACTGATGGCGGTAGCAGTACCTCTGGCTCAGGTTGGTTTGGTGGCAAGCTGGCTAGACCCAAGTTTGATAAGATTATGATGCAGTCATTCAACAAGTTTGTGGCTGGCGATGATGATGTACCAGCTGCGGCCTCTGAGAGTGCTGAAGAAGGAGGTATTTTCAAGCGCCTTGCAAGTACCCCTGCCAATGTTACAGTAACGTCGGGATTGGATTCAAGCCCTACTTATTTCAATCAGCAGCCATATGCTACTACTGCTGGCCAGAGACAGCCACAGCCGCAGCCACATTATCAGCCGTCGACTGATTATGGTGCACCCATCGCTCGGACTCAATCATTCCAGGCAGTTCGATCTGCTGTAAATGGAGGCCTTGCTGGTAATGATTCACTAATAAGTCGAGTCCAGTCTCATGCCAACGTTCCTCTCATGTCATCAAATAATAGCGGTGCCGCCTCACATCATCTACCTCCTACGATCGGCTTAGGATCCAGACGTCAGTCTGGAACTGCTGAAAGTCGGCCGAGTTCGCCAGGTGTGCTCTCTAGAAGATCCTCAAATGGCGTTTCTGACGAGTTCATTAATGCATATGCTCCTATTTCGAGGCCAACCAGTCAGAACGTGGTAAAAGCTCAGTCCAGACCTTTTACTCCAGAATCCGCAGCTCCTCCAGTGAGATCTGTTGAAATCTCCATTGGGCAGGCTAATGATATTTCGCCAAAGAAACTGAAGGCCACCACCGTGTCTCCTAAAGTGTACAATCCATATGCTCCCGGGGAAATGGTTAGTAGTAGTGCTTCAACAGCTAATCCTTACGCGCCCCGAAGTTCGTCTCCAGTCATAAACAAGAAATATTCTGTCTCGTCTTCCGAAGCAGGAAATAATAGACCCTCGACCCCGGGGACTCAGGAGACTACAGAACCGGCATATGGATATAATCCATACGGAGCTGTTTATGGAGGTGACATTGGGGTGTCACCTTCGAAGTTGGGTGCCGAGCCAGACTCAACAGACGGTCAGCAGGCGGAAGAACAAGACAGTCAAGCGGATAGACCAGCTACGAACGGAGAATATGAAGAGTCTCAAAGTGCTTCTGCGTCCGACGAAATGGATGAAAGTAGCTACCCCGTCTACGAGGCACCAACCTACGGATTCCAGGCAGAGCCTATTACGGAGGAAGAAACATCGCAGGGTAATTTCTACACGCCGGCTGTTATCGCACCTTCTTTCAGTGCTCCGTCCGCCCCTTCATATCGTACGCCAGTTATACCGGAAGAAGAAGAGGAAGAAGACCTTGGGTTCGCAAATGCAAAGAAAAGACCAGACGTTGATGTCGCTCAAGAAGAAGACAAATCTGACTCAGATGGAGGACGAGAATCGTCAGACAACTCCAAGAATGATAAAAAGAGCAACGGTAAAGACGGATCTCAAAACCAGACTGGTAAAACGGGCTGGTTTAGCGGCTGGTTCAAGAAAGGAGACGATAGTCAACCAAAGGCCATTCGTGCTAAGCTCGGTGAAGAGTCTTCTTTCTATTATGACGAGGAACTTAAACGATGGGTCAATAAAAAGGCGCCTTTAGACAATGCGAAACCTGCTGCAACACCACCTCCACCGAAATCCAGTAAACCGTCTGGAATCCGTGCGTCTACTTCTGCCGCTTCTTCTCCGGCGGCAACCCCAAGCCCTTCTGGAACACCACCAATAATGAATGAACGAGCCGCCTCTGTGCCAATCAAGGGACCTCCAGGGCCCCATGGGCTATCGCATGTCACATCTCATTCCGCATCGACTTCTAGTTCTGATCTTCGAAGGCCTACCCCTCCGTCTACTTCGACATCTGGTGGAGGTCTAGATGACCTACTGGCGAGCGCTCCCACATCTCGAAAACCGGCCAAACGAAATGCTCGCAGCCGCTATGTGGATATAATGGCACAAAAATAGGACTGCGTTAATCTATATGTATATATATATATGTGAATATTACAATGGGTATCTTTAACGCTGGGGGTGTTATGGGGGAACTTTTTGTTTTCTGGATATTGCCATGGGCTTGAAGTGGCCCACTGAAGCGAGGGTTCTAAGAGGACTGGATGTAAAGAAAGCTTAACTCTGATTTCTGGTGCAGGCGGGTATGTGCTAGAGATCAAGGTTTGCACTGTGTCATTCTAGAACAGCCAAGCGGAAATGACGAAATGGCGAAGTAGAGAAGGAGTGGCGAAATGACGAAACAAAAAAAAATCACCGGTAATATTATTATTAACAAAGTGCAAGTTTGGCTTTAGTGTGTACGTCATGGTGTTACCGGAGATCCTTGAACTGCTCTGGCAAATCATATGCTCATTTGCCTGAGCACTACGGATAGCGGCATTATGTGAGATATGCATCTCCGAGTGCTTGCAATGGCATTATCACCTACGCATCTGCTGCCGAGCCCAATAATGCTTTCGCTAACGAATCCTGCCGGGTGGGTAGCTGTGGTGACTTTGGCGAAATATGCGCGTCTGGAATTTGCAAAGTAGAATTCGACAATTGATAAAAGCACTTTGTCAGAGAACCAAAGGGACTGATAGCCAGCCATGTTCGGCTGGTATTTTGTCGCAAGCCATATCAATGTGTATAATAACGGCTACTCATCTTGAATCTCCTATCGTGCCGTAGCGGTATCAAGGTTTGACGCTTTCTTAACTATTAATATGAAAACATTTCAGTAACAGAGTTCGATCATGACGATTCATTATGTACGTCATTTTGGTACTACAATTACAACACTGAACCGCTGTATCATTATCTCTTCTCCAAGGCAGGGAAACACTTGGACTTGGATCTGTTCGCAATACTGAAGTTGCTTTTTTGACTGTACCTGATAACCTTGCATTGGATGGTCAAGATCGAAGTACTAGTGCAAGTGCAGAAATGATTGACAGAGTCATTCAGACTGCTTGAGCGGAAGCAGGGGTTCGACTTATCACAATGGACAAAGTCCAGGACACTCCTGTTCGACAAACTAAATTTTATAGCCTGTTGGATGCTCTATGCAATCTACCGTCTCTAGCCGGTTGCCGATTCTACGCGACGGACGGCAGCAGAGGCTCGCTTACCTGCCCCTGCCGTTGTGCATGAACGCCATGTAGGAACAGTGCTTTTTATGCCTGCGCCCTAGTTACCATTAGTTAATCCGGGATTTTCTCAACGATTTCTCAAAACGGAAGACGTTTTGTAAACAGGCTAGTCCTTGGTGAACATAGTCAGGGGTAATAATAGGGGTTGACTGAATAGGGAGAAAAGACAATCGAATGCCACACATACAGGTACTACTGCTATTGACCGTCAACAGCGCCATCTCCTCAACCGCTGGTTCATGACCACACCCACTTGACTCGCGTCTTGTGAATCCACAACGCACATGGATGGGACTCGTCCAGTTTTAAGTTTCAAAACACAAGACTCTCGACATCAGCCGTAACGTAACGTGGACCCAAGAGACCGGCTAGGTTGCCGCGACTGGTATGTTTCGCGGAGACCGATTCTTTTCTGCCGATGTAGACTGGGGACGCCTGCATTGCCATAGCAGGTAAGAACGAGTGTCTCCCATGTGCCGTATGATGTATGCTGGAATGTGTGTGTACCTTCAAGCTAACTTTAAGTATGTTTTAAAATAACTTCGGCACGTTAGTATGTAGGAGAAGAAACAACAAGGTTATTGTCTTGTCTATTATACTACCAGTCTCGGTTTATCTTGGAGTTGGGGTGGGTAGATGGGGGTGCCTGAGATGCAACTCCGGTCAATCGGTGATCGGAGATCGGCTGAAGATGTCCGCGAGGGCGGCACCAGCCCCATGGCAATCAGTCCCACTGCTATCTCTATGCTTTCATTTGGCAGAATTCGTGGGTGATCTGGATTCCGAGTCAATCGCATTCGAGCTCTTAGACAGCTTGTGAAAAGACTGCTCTTCACGAGCTACTTGCGGTTGCGGTTGTCTCTCGCCTGTCTTATCTACCTTTCTCCTTACCCCCTCCCCTACTCCTACTCCTACTCCTACTGACTCTTACTCCTACCTACTCCTTACTCCCTCCCTCCTTCCCCTACTCCTCTCCCTTACTCCTCCCTACCTACTCCACTCCCCTCGTCGACTCATAAAGTGGATCTAGGGCACGGGTAGCGCTGCCCACTACTAAAACTAAAACGACTGCATATCTAGCATATCTAGAACTTATTGCTTTTGATCAAAAGCACCACTTTATTTATTTATTTACCTTTCCACATGCATGTTCAAGTAAACTTACATGAGGTTATAGTTTTGTTTTTTTGTTGATTTATTGTTGTTGTTTTTTGCCTTTCGATAGGTCGCTGCTGTTGTTCGTCTGTTTCTGCTGACTTGGTGGTGTTTTTTGATTGTTTTTCTTTTTGATTGCGGTTGCACAACTCCTTTTTTTTTGCATGTGGCACCGAATCGTGGTGGCTTTTGAGGCAGAATAGGGAGACATAGGGTGAGCTAGGTAAGTAAAAGCTGGTTGGATTGTTGAGTGAAAGAAAGAGGGTCGCGCTTAGTTGTTATTGAACTTTATTTTAAACGAATTTAACGAACGTGAAGAAGGTATCGACAGCAACCGGTTTGGGCAATAGTATGAGAGAGTTTGTATGAATTCGAAGCAGCACACATTCACAACGAGACTTTGGTTATAGAGGAGACGGATACAATAACATTCTGGTCAGAGTCAATCCAGTAAATACATTGTAAGTGATTGCTAAGCCGGCTTGCGGTCGGGTACATTACAGCTGGCAGCCCGCAACCCGCTCTACACAGGTTCACAAACCGGTTGCTGAGCGCGACATTTTACGTCATAAACATAAACATAAACTTCCATGTTAGTATTGGTCTATTACTAGTACTAACAGTTGTGGTGGTTAACTGTTGTTTATTTTTGTCTGACATTCGAAACAGGCAAACGGCTCGACCAGATTGATAAAATATTTTTTCCTGTTCTCCCTCTGAACCAGTTGGTTAAATTACTGACTTATTATAGATTCCGGCACACATAATTCGACATTCATTTACATTCGGCGCCGTCTGTCTGACCTACCGTTGTTAATCACAACTGTTATATGATTATTCACTGCGATAATAAGTTTCCATTCCTTTGGTATTGATAGAGCGAGTAGGGCTTGATCATACAAAGTGGTAAGCAAACGCATCGGCTACGCTTGTAAACATCTCTAACTTTCTACACAAGCAATTCATATTCTCACCTACAGACTTTGGCGTTCCAGATTGCAGATGAAGTCGTAACTGTATTCTAGTTTGTTTCTATTCCTTTCTATTCCTTTGATGTGACATATATATTCCCTTTATGTTTCTAGATCAGGGTCCATCGAATTAATCATCCTTTATAGAGTTTCCGCCGCCTAGGAATGACGGAACCTCCACCAGACGAACATGATGCCCTTCTCGCCCTTCGTTACGGTGATAACAGTAAAGCAGCAACCTCTCAGTCAAAAGATCCATCATCACCCGATGTCGGGCACGATAGAGACACTATCCGTGGACGCGACGACGGAAACACGCAACATCAACATCCACCGGACCACAGCACAGCTACTACAGGCCATACGCCAGTTCAATCGCACACGAGTCCACATCTGGGGTCACAGCCCACTCACATGCAACAACATCGGTCTCCACAAAAACAACAACAGCAGCAAATTCAATCTCAAACACAGTCGCAATCACAATCACAATCACGCGCACACATGCACCCACAGCAGCACGATACACAACATCAGCATACCCTTCAATTGTCTGAGCAGCTTCACCAGCAACGTCAACTTCACCAGCACCAGCGACAGCAGGTTCAACAACAGCTCCAGCTTCAACAACAACAGCTCAGTCAGATTCCTCTTGTACCACCGCAAACATCGCATCAACAACAACCGCTTCGACCATTAAGAACATTTCATCAACAAAACCTGTATAATAGACAATCATCACAGCAGCCACCACCGCATCAACAACCGTCGGAAGATCCGTCTTCTTTCGGATACCCTTCATATTCTGTACCATTAAGCCCACCTCAACAGCATATCCACCAAGTACAACAACAATCCTCGTCATCTTACTACGGTAGACAACCTCAATCTATATTGTCTCCACCGTTGCGTAGTCAGCCAGGTCCACCGTCTTCTGGATATGACAATTTGCCTGGATCACATTATGAACCGCATCAGCAGCAACCTCAATCGCATTTCCCCTTAGCACCAGCCCCAAGGCCAATGGGTAGTAGGTCTTCTCAGACACAACAGCCATTTCCCTTGGGTCTACCACCTTCTGGTATCCAGCAGCAATCAGACAGAAATCTATCAGCAGGTATGCCATCAGGACTACCCACTGGACTGCTTTCAGGCCTGCCTCCAGGATTTATGCCAACCGGAGGAGCTTCGTCGGGTTTCCCGTCTACTGCTCAGTCTTCAAATCTCCCACCACCACCACCTAGCACACCGTTTTCTTACACGCCGACATACGCTTCCACAACTCCAGTTCGAAGTCTACGGCCATCTGAAGCTCACGGACAAACTCGAAGGCGACGTACAAGCTCGAAACGATCACTCGAAGAGGCCATTTTGGAATCTGCTGCTCCCACGAATATTAATATCAATATTCCAACTGATATGGGATTTGGTGCCGGCGGACCAAGTCGGTTTCCTGGAGAACCCAGTAGTGGGCCTGGAAGTCGGACATTTCGTCAGATTGGCCTGTTACGTCCAGTTGAACTACCAGATGATAGTGAATTTGGCAGTTTGTTTGGAGTGGCCCCGGTTAGGACCGGCGAAACTTTCACGCTGCCGCTAAACGTAGTAGAACCTCCACTATGTTTAGCAGTGCCTCCCAACCCCAATGCCCTTCAACCAGATCAACGTCCTCGTCCGAAAAAGAAGTCCAAATATACGTTGGAGCAAGATAATATCATTCTTGAGATGAAACGAGCAGGAAAATCATGGCCAGAGATTGCCGAAGCTGCTGAATGTTCTGATCACCTCGCTGCTCGCAACAGATATCAAGTACTAATAGGACAGCAGGGAGGTGGTGCCGTTGTATGGGACGCACAAGACATTACTAGTATGAAGAATATTCTTGAAGAAGGAGAAAAGGTCAAATGGGAACATGTTGCTTCGGAGTTAACGCGGATGAGGTCAAAGTCCATTACAGCAGATCAATGCCGAGCGAAAATCAGAGAACTGTTTGATCAGAGCCCTGATTTCTTTGGAATCGTAGTGGACCAGAGCCTAATGCCATTTGCACCTACTGGTGGAGCTCTTCCCGGATTGCCACTTCCTTCGTTTCATCAGCAGCAACTGCAAGAACAACAACAACAACAACAGCAGCAGCAGCAGCAGCAGCAGCAGCAGCAGCAGCAGCCACAACAACAACAACAACAACAAATGGCCCCTCCCTCTGTACCTCCTCCGTTAGGTTTTAATATGTCCATGCCCCAACAGCACAATTTAACTGGACCTTCATCTTTCCATGGGATACAGCAACAATCATTGTTCCACCCCCAACATCAACCTACGGGGCAATTACAACACGATCCGATTGGCTTATCTCAAGACCCAAGTCGATATAGCGAAGGAGAGTACGGAGGAGGGATTGCGGGCGGGGGTACGGGCCCACGACTTCCTCCTCATGACCTGTCTTCACAACCCGCGCCGGATTTATATCCTCCAGGACAGACTGGATATGGAAGTCAATCGGAATATATGCCCCCACGAAGATAGGTTTGCTAAAAGTTTTGTTTTGTTTTGATTCTGATGAAATGTACCAAGATTTTGTTTTGTGCTGGGAAGCTTGCTTTACTATGCTCATACTCTTTAATGACTCACTGCCCTTTTTATTCTTGATGTTGGTTTTCCTGTTTCGTTTGTGTGATTAGAATACTGGGATCAGGTTGGTGCCACACATTTACTCTTGTATTATCGTTTGTATTATCTCACCCGCTTTACATTGTTTCTATGCACATTAATTTTCGCCATCTGCTATTTATGAGTACACTATGATTTTATTAGACTACCACCACTACCACCACCACCACCACCACCGGTGTGGGCACAGTCCACTCGTGAGAATATATAAATTATTGTACATGTTTTATCTAGTTGGTAATTGTCAAATCATAGGATAGCAACTCCTGGGCCTTGTTTCGTAAATGGTTTATACTCTTGACGAAAATCTCGTCTGGTTGCATAGCACCAGTACTTTCAATGTTAAAGATAAAGTAATCGCGCTGTCTACCTAATCGGACACGGCCATTGAACTCCTCGTGACGGAGAACTTCTCGTGAAACAGTGTCTCGTCTAGCATCCGCCACATATGCTTCGCCCTTTGAGTTGATTTCAACCACTCCAGTAGGGAAACAACTCTGGAATTTCTTTGCCAGGTCTCCCTTGATGGGTTCTCCAATAATATCAATGACTGGTAATAGTCTGTACGAGGCGGTGGCTACTGGACTGAACTTGGCATGGTCAGCTCCAATTCCGAGAATAGCATATGCAGTAAGGGTGATTTCCTGTCCAGGACGAAGTTTGGCTATTAAAATGTCGGGGTTACAAACCGTGGGTGGCGGCGTCATTATGACCTCTTGATCTCCATGAGGTACAAACTTGAGATCTCGAGCGTACACGCTGGAATGCTTATACAACACGTTAGGATCTTTACTGTCTTTAGGAGCCTGTGGGTCACGTTCACATTTGACTTGAAGGGAGAATTCCACTGTGTTGCTGCTATTAAATTTGGGTTCGGGATTGCCTTCAGAATCGTACGTAACGGGCGCCGAATCATCATACCAAGTGATCCAGTCCGGTGACATCTGTATAGGAATAAGACCCAATCTCTGAGCAAGAACTTCATCATGGATGATGGATGTATTGTTCCAAATGTTGACTTGTTCGATAGCTACTGATGGGATCTCAGCAATCATGATTCTACGGAATGCGTTGGCAATAGAGGTATCGATTCCCACCAGATCGAAATTGCCTGTCAGATCAGTGAGATGCGAGATCTTTATATCAAAGTTCTTTTTGAATGTTTCTAGATTCCATGAGTTATCTTCACCTGGATAATGTCCTGGAAAATCCGTACTTGACACCTACAACGGTTAGAAAAACGTCACCTGGTACTATCCATCTATCCACCTATCTACTTGCATTTGTAACCCGATCATGTTCGATTCCGACGATATTTCTTCTATCTCCAGGCATTTTATCCAACTACTGAACAAACAACCTGGATCAATGTCAAATTTCACTCCGACACTTTTCAGTTCACCAAAAAAATATATCTAGCCAACCCGTACCCTACCGTGGAGTCACGTGCAGCGTCCCTGCTTCAGGGGGGTCGCCTCCGGCGGCTGGGGGCTTCGCCTCCGGCGGCTGGGCGCTGCCCAGACCCGTTTGCTCCGCTTCGCGGAGAGTCTGCGTAACGGGGGTGTCAAGGGGCTTCTGTTAGTGTCTGTGAGGCAGTCTGTGAGACGCGGTAGAGGTGCAGTGTTGAGGGTACGTCGATTATTAGCCCCTGCATTCGTACCCCACACTTTTGTACCCCTTTATTGACGACTTGATTGATCAGATTACATGTTTAGAGGACTACATATACCAGCACAAAAGATACGGGCAATGTCAGATACTTTACACCCAGGCAGCGTAACAAGCCAATGCTTTAGATACTATCAGATTAACCTCTTATCTCTATCTTTATGTGGTAACGAAAGCAGAGCTTAACAGATAGATGTACGAGTGGTTAAACACACATGATTTGACACACAATCGTTTGGCAGTCGACGGTCGTTGTGGTTGTAGAAATTAGTGGAGTGTTCACAGAGCGGCAGTCAGGTTCCTGATCCGCCGCCTGGCTTCTCTGCTCACCAACTGAGTGTGGTCTGTCCCCCAGGTGAGTGGTCGCATGGTTGCGAAGCAACCCCAACGGGTCCGGGCAGCGCCCGGCAGCCGGAGGCGACGACCCAGGGGTGTTTTGTGCCTCTTCATGATCCCTGCGTAAGGGCTCGAGTAAGCAAATGTCACGTGCCGCGCAAAGATCGTCTTACAAATCGCGACCTACAGGCACACACTACTTGGACAGTGATTAAGCTATATTGTCAGCTTTACTTGATACTTTTGTACTTGCCTCGTAACAAGGACAGGCTCATTTATTTCGGGATGGGAAAACTCCAGGTTATCAAATCACAAAAGGAGTTTGACAGCGTTCTTTCCAGCAATGAATTATTGGTAGTGAAATTCACTGCTGCCTGGTGTGGTAAGTTGACTGAAGTAGCTCCATGGCCAGCTCCCGAACATCTTACTAACCACTCTGTTTAGGACCTTGTAAAGCCATTGCACCAGTTATAGACAAGTTCCATGACGAATTCACCAATGTACAATTTGGCGAGGTGGATGTCGACGATACTAGAGATGTGGCCAAGAAGTATTCGATAACCGCCATGCCGACTTTTGTTTACTTTTACAAGCAAAAGGAGGTCGACCGGGTGCGTGGTGCTAGTGCTGAAGGCATCTATAAGAGTCTTCAAGGTCTGGCTAAAAAGGCTCCTAATGCCACTAGATCAAATGGTGGCAGTGGTAGTGGTAGTGGCACTGACCTACCTGACGATGTTAAACAGCTCCTGAACAAAACCAAATTCGAGTCGCTCAACGACATTCTTCTTTTCGGAGAGGCCGAGGTGTTGAACATCAAATCAGCCGACCCGTCCAAAGATCTCCGGGCGCTTCTTGATCTCTCGACTGGTGGCTCGCATCCATCTTCAATTAAATCTGACGCCGACTCGCAAATCCTAATCTACCTGCCACTTCAAAACAAGGCCAAAGTCCACTCTATCTACATCAAGTCCAGTGTCTCGGACAGCGCAAACGACGACGACCTGCAGCAACCTCCCTCCACAATCAAGGTGTGGGCCAACCTTCCCTCGGTCATCTCGTTTGACGACGCCACCGATGGAGGAATCAAGCCCCTTCATCACTCGCCAGTCCCTGAGCCGGACTCGACCGGCTGGCGCGAAATCAATCTCCGCTATGTCCATTTCCAAAACGTCACCTCGCTGCAGATTTTCCTCGACGGCGACGACGAGGACGCCTCCACTGTGGTCCAGAAAATCCTCATCATCGGCTCCAAGGGCGACAATCGCGACCAGGGCAAGATCGAAAAAATCGAATAGTCTCTCTTCTACCACTAGTATATATACGTATTGTCGTCCACTCAAGGGGCGGGACTCGTCCTGCTGCCTCCGGCGGCTGGGCTCCGCCCAGACCCGTGGCTCCTGCTGCGCAAGAGTACTGACGCTGGACGATTCTCGCTGGGATCCTGCTGGACTCACGAGCTCGTAGTGCTGCCTCCGGCGGCTGGGCTCCGCCCAGACCCGTGGCTCCTGCTGCGCAGGAGTACTGCCGCTGGACGGTTCTCGCTGTGATGTCGCTGAACTCGGCGAGCTCGCTTGAGCAGGGTCCTTCTCAGGGGTACATGACGCGGCTGGCGTGGGTGCGCGCACACCACAGTACGGCTTAGGGTTAGGCCTCTGAAAAATTGCTGCTTCAAATTTTTTTTTCACGCTGATGGGTTAGATTTGGCTTCTTCTTCTACAGTGTAACTGATACAAACCATACCGGAAAATAAATCTCCCTTTATTTTCCTCTTAAATTCAACTCGTCGGTAAAGGTAGTACTATATTTTTATAGTCCTTTTATTCGAATAAGACCCAATCAAAAAGTCGTTTATCTCTCGTATCCATCATGTCTGAAGGTGCTCTTGCTGACGTCGATGCCGGCCAAATCGTCACCAACTATGACGAGGTCGTCGATTCTTTCGATGCCTTGAACCTCAAGGAACCTCTTCTCAGAGGCATTTTCGCCCACGGTTTTGAGGCCCCCTCGTCCATTCAACAACGGGCTATCTTGCCTGTTATCAAGGGTCACGATGTTCTGGCTCAATCACAATCTGGTACCGGTAAAACCGCCACCTTCTCCATTGCTGCATTACAAAACATTGACACTTCGATCAGAGCCACCCAGGCTCTTATTTTGGCTCCTACTCGTGAATTGGCTTTGCAGATCCAAAAGGTCGTTTTGGCTCTTGGAGACTTCCTCAAGGTCAACTGTCACGCTTGTATTGGTGGCACCAACATCCAGGAGGATATCCAGATGCTCCGTGAAGGTGCTCAGGTCATTGTCGGTACTCCCGGCCGTGTTCTGGATATGATCACCCGTAGACATCTTCGTACTGACAAGATCAAGATGTTCATTCTCGATGAGGCTGATGAGATGTTGTCTCGTGGATTCAAGTCGCAGATCTATGACATCTTCCAGAACTTGCCCAGTGATATCCAGGTTGTTTTGTTGTCTGCTACCATGCCCTCTGCTGTCTTGGAAGTCACCACCAAGTTCATGCGTGACCCTATCCGTATCCTTGTCAAGAAGGACGAATTGACTTTGGAAGGTATCAAGCAATTCTATATTGATGTCGGTGAGGAGAGTTTCAAAATCGACGTGTTGATTGATCTTTATGAGACCATCACTGTGACCCAGGCTGTCATTTTCTGTAACACCAGAAGAAAGGTCGAGTATGTTCAACAGGCCCTTACCGAGAAGGATTTCACTGTCTCCGCCATGCACGGAGATATGGACCAGGGCCAGCGTGATACCATCATGCAGGAGTTCCGTACTGGGTCTACCCGTATCCTCATCTCGACCGATTTGCTTGCCCGTGGTATCGATGTGCAGCAGGTCTCGCTCGTCATCAACTACGATCTCCCCACCAACCAGGAGAACTACATCCATCGTATTGGTCGTGGTGGTCGTTTCGGTCGTAAGGGTGTTGCTATCAACTTTGTCACCTCGGAAGATATTCAGGCCATGAGAGAAATCGAGATGTTCTACTCGACTCAGATCGAGGAAATGCCCATGGACATTGCCGATCTTATTTAATGACCTGCAAACTCACTCCCCGCCGTCTGAAAATAAAAATAAAATCGAAATGAGAACTAGATCCTCTTCTCTTTCTTGCTCCTGTGTGTTGTTGTTATTCTATATGTTTTGAGTTCTTTGTATGTTTCTAAATGGAAAGAAAGATTTAAAAAAAAGACCCGTGGGTGCCAGTAACGCCTCCGGCGGCTGGGCTCTGCCCAGACCCGTGGCTCGCTTCGCTCGGTTCTGGGACCGTGGACTGAAGGGCCGTTCAGGGGGAAGGGGAAGGGGAAGGGGAAGGGGCA
>JAJMIG010000053.1:0-68029 GCA_030583365.1 Sugiyamaella japonica
CCTGCCTCCGGCGGCTGGGCGCTGCCCAGACCCGTTGCTCCGCTTCGCGGAGGGCCTGGAGCGTGTAGCGAGCAAGGCCCACCCTTCCCCTCGAGCGAGGCTCGAGCCACGGGCCTGGGCAGCGCCCAGCCGCCGGAGGCAGAACCCCCTGGCGAGCGAGCGCCCGGCGACGCAGGGTCCAACTCAGGGGTAACTCCCGCAGAGAAGGGGACCCCAGACACTCGAGCGCAGCTCGAGCAACGGGTCTGGGCAGCGCCCAGCCGCCGGAGGCAGGGCCCACGCTATTATGAATGCAAATATACTAGACTATTCACCAACCCCCCATTGCTGGTCAATGCGTTTTCTTAGTGCTAGCTTGCGCACGACTACCGTCGCAGTGAGAATGGTGACAACCGTGTAGATGAGTTTTGGTTTCTCAAAACTGTTGCTGAGCATGTCAAACGGACGCGACGGGGCGAGCCTTGTGAAAAAGAGGTCGACATGGCCAAACCCAGCTATTAGAGAAGTCGACTCAAGGGTTGCTGGCTCGGATACAACTTGGTCAATAGCTAGCAGGTGACGATAGTGTGACACTACATTGACTGGTGGCAGGAAAATGACCGACTCGTATTGAGTCAGTCCTTCTTCCTGTTCATCTTTATTAGGCACTCGTCCGACAGGCCTTCTGGCGTCGAGAAGAGTCTTGGGAAGCGTGGCCACCTTACCGTTACCAAGTGTTAGGATTATATCTCTTGATGTGATGCCATATCTGGTTCGAGTAACAGACAGCGAACTAACGTCTTCTTCAGTAAAGAAAAACGCCTGTGATTTGACATACGGTAGCGCAAACGAGTCAAACGACGAATATACCTCGCCATCCTTGGATTGTCTCTGGTTGCGCAAGTCGGATTCATACAAATCCCAAACAACCACTTTCTGTCCTTCAGTTGGTAATGTGCTGTAGAAAGAGTACACGATCCAATGCTCGCCAAAAACTAGACTGACATTCGACCCAGTGACGTTGTCATTGTGAACCTTTGTGTGAAGAACTCTTCCGGTGACGGAATCTATGAGTGAGACGATCAGACAGTTGGTTTTCTCGTTGATTGCAGCAATGGAAAGAATGTTACGATGAAGATATTTGTATAAGACGCTTCTATCGCCCAGTACTTTGCCGATTGACGCTGTAAAGTCTTCAGGCGACCTTTTTGCCGTGGCAATGATACGATAATCCGCACCGGGACTGTAGGTATACGTTTTCAGAGGCGATGAAGACGAATCGCTGACAAAATACCCAATCACTGACTTTTTATCTGCCGATATCTTGGTAAAGTAGAGAGGTTTTTGGGTAGAAGCGGCAATAGGAAAGAAATTGGCTTCAGTGGACGTGGCAAATATGCTATCATGGACTTGAGTGACCTCGTCGATATACTCGCCAGCTTCTAATGACAGGGAGCTGGGCGACTGTAAATTACCATCAACATCAATAGTGTAAACTTGACCACTAGATGTAATCACGTAGATAGTACCAGAACTAACAGCCAGGCTTACAATCGAGTCACTGGACGCGATAGGGGTCTTTAACGACCAAACAATCTTCCCCTGATCTGTCGTATCCAGTGCAAAGATATTATTATACTTGTTGGCCACCACCAATAGCTTATGGAATCCAAACAAATTGTCTTTGGACTCGGTAGTCGTATGAAATGATAAAGGGGTGGCTTGTTCCGAAGCTGAAGATGACAGCTTTCGAATGAAATGGTGCAAGTCTTTTAAATGACGACTGAGCCTTCTCGCAAACGCCGAAACCGAGTCGGCGTTCTCCTCAAAGAGCAGCTCTTCCTCGGAAAGACTGGAGTCATCAGACAGGAAATCGACAAAAGCTGACGACGTGATTTCCGTCAACCCGTCTTCACGGGTCCAGGTTGGTTTAGCAGAATCGCTTGATTCTAGTGTTAAAAGACCAAATTCATCCTGTCTTAATATACCACCATTGGCTAAAAAGGCAATGGGACAAGAGCTCTTAAGATCGCTTTCATAGAGTGAGCCCTCCTTGATTGTATAAGAGTGAACAAGCTTGTGATCGAAAGACACCGTTACACTCGCTGACGTTGCAGCTGCTGTGACAGCAGAACCAGTCCTAAACTCAATGGTCTTTTCACTAACGACCTTGCCACTTTTATCAAGTAGTCTAATAACAATGTGCGAACCAGATCTAGCCACAATAGTAGTCGTTTTCGTTTCATCAGCCAGATGAACAGCCAAGATTGCATCGACACTAGAAGACGAAGCTGATAATCTCTTGACCGCGTGTACTACTCCACTCGATTTGTCCACGGTAATCAGATCATTTGATGAAGTCACCACTCCCACATTAGTAGACAGATCAATAATAGCCATACCAACAGCGTCAACCTTTAAATCGCTAGACAAAACTCGAGTACCTGTAAGTGAATCCAATTTATAGAGAACACCGCTTTTCAAAGTGACATACACCTGATGGGTGGTAGTACTAGCACTTGCACTGGTCAGTAGACCATTGATGGTAGTGATTGGTTCACCCAACTCGGCATCCCATTCTAATATTCCCGTAATAGGATCCCAAGCGGTCACACGACCATTCGACGTTTCGGCGAAAACAAAAAGTTCATTTAATCCATTGTGGACTCTGGTCACTAGCTTTGATGACAATGCTTCATGACCGTTGCCAAACCACCTTCTCCAAATCGTACTTCCGTCAGTCGCATTGATACAAGCCAACACTGACGAGTCTGTGAAAGTGCCTATAATCTCGTCACTGCCACCCAGAATCACTGTATTCTCCGAATTCAGATATCCAACGGGATTCTTGGCCCAGTCAACCACATAGGCCTCGTCGGAAAAAACTGCTGAAACCCCCGTCGTAAGTAATGACATGGCCGCCATAATGGCTGTGCCAATTGGATGAACCTTCATTGTATGGATCGGTGAAAAGATGAAGGAAACGGCAGAGTGAGTGAATCAGGTTAAGAGTTCTCGAAGAGGTTCACGGTTCACGAAGATGGCTTGGTGAAATATCCTATAAATGGCTGTTTTTGTTACCTTTTCTTGATGCTCAAATACTTAGGACCAGACCTAAAGACCCAAAATCCTCGAATCTAGACACATGCTTACCTGTGAGGCATTGACGTGTCCAACGCTTTCCTTAGACTGATGTTTGGTGGCTTTGGGAATCAGAATGCCTCTGGTGGCAACACCAGTAGTGCATTTGGGTCTGTCCAGCAGCCACAGACTCAACCGTTCCAGAAGGGATCCAGATCCAGAGGTGGCGGCGGCGGCCTTCGAGGAGGTAGACAACAACAGAAACGGCAGTCGGGAAATGTGTTTCAGAACGAACCTTTGCTGTCACAAGCTGGATCAGCCATTCTCACAGCACCTGGATTCAAGCCAAGATCTCGTCCGAGCCGACAAGTGCCGTCTTTTCTAGTTGGTGGGTCTGCTTCAGTCAAGCAACTGGAATGGAAACAGGATTCATGGGACGTGTCGAATCAGCAAGCCATGAAGAAATTAGAAGAGCGGTTTGCAAATGAGTCCGACATGCAAGGACTGTATGAACAGGTGAGATCACCGAGACTGCGGACCTGGCACATCCTCTTCCTCTTCACTACTAACACTATCAGATGCAAGCAATGAGAGAAAAAGAACGACGGGAAATGGAATCTAGAGGATTGGTCGACCGACAGGATGTCAGGAAAAAGCTACAAGACGCAATCACCTTTGTAGGCTCATGTACAGACATGTGTCCTATTTTCGAAAGAGTGAGACGTACATATGAGAACAATGTGAAACAGCTCGAAAAACATCCAGTCACTGGTAAAGTGACGAGCGAATATGCTGTAAAGGCGTTCTCGCGACCAGCAGCCGGCCAACCCCCTCCACTTCCTTCCGATGTACGGCCTCCTCATATTCTAGTCAAGACATTGCGATATTTGACTGACAAGATATTGCCACAATTACCGGCCAGTCACTCGTTTCTATGGGATAGAACTAGATCGGTCCGTCAGGATTTCACTTATCAAAACTATTCAGGTCCAGAAGCGGTCGAATGCAATGAACAGATTGCCAGAATCCATATCATCTGTCTTCATGTAATGGCCGGATCTGATCAAGAATATTCGAAACAGCAAGAAATGGAGCAGCTCACGAAAACACTCCAAACGTTGACGGAATTCTACAACGATAACCGTAAGAGAGGCCTTGCTGATAGTCGTAATGAGCCTGAAATGAGAGCGTTCCTGTTGTTGAGCCAGCTGAGAGACCCCGATGTGGAATTCCAGGTCCAGCAGTTGCCAATTCATATATTCAATGACCCCAGGATCCAGTTGGCTTTGGAGTTGCGCAGTCTGGTGCAACAGAATAGGATTCTTGATAAAGGCCATGTTTATTCCGAAAACGCGTCCAACATCTTTGCATTGTTTTTCGAAAAGCTGACCCAAGACGCCAGCATCCCTCCATTATATTTGTGTTTATTAGAAAGTTCGTTCAATGACATTCGACTGGCATCGTTGAATGCCATGTCGAGGTCATATCATTCTAGAGGCAAGCCGTATTTTGTTGACCGACTTAGATCCATGTTGGGGTTTGATAGCGAACAAGAGTGCGTGGAATTCTGTCAATATTATGATTTGACTGTCAGTGATGATTCTTCTAGCGGCAAGAAATGTGTGGATCTCGTTTCTTATAATGGTGTCAAGATCACCGCCAAACAACCCAGGTCTCAACCTTTCAGCATGTTGGTTGACCGGAGAGTCGGTGACCGATTTAGTGATTTAGTAAAGCCAAGTGAGGTTCGTACGAGTGGGAAACCTCTAAGCAGTGCTGGGACTGGTGGTACCACTATTAGCAATTTCGGTGCCCCATTTGGCTCGGAACATAAAAAAGAGCAAAGGCCATTTAGCTTTGGTTCTCCCAAGGTTGGTGAAACTTTTAGTATACCACGTACAGGTAGCGGTGCTGCTCCAATATTTGGTACTGACAGCACCAATGTCTTTGGTACGACCAAGTCATGGCCATCACCACAACCTCAGCAACAGGTGCCATCTAGCCAGCCTACTTTCCAATCTAGCAGCCCGTCATTTGGAAACCTCAGCACAATTAAGGCCAGCTCAGGCTCTCTCCCGTTTCTCAAAGCATCTGAAACTGATTCTAAACCTACACCTGCACTTGGACCGCCACTAACACGACCACCTCAAGGGACCACTGCCAACTTTGTAAACCCATTCTCCTCCACAACAGTGCCTACTTCAGCTTCAGCTTCTCCTACTCCTGCTCCTGCTCCTGCTCCTGCTCCTGCTCCTCGTTTACCAGATACACCTATCTACACCGATTCAATGATCAATAAACAACTCGACAAAATGCTCCGTGAAGCTATAAACGGCCAATTAAACAGCGAAATCCTACCCAAGCAGTGGCAGTCAATACTGCGCTCTCGACAGCAAAGGCAGTCGGTGATTGACAAAATATCCAACGAGATATACAATGATATCATATCTCAACTACTGTACTGGCAATCGGCAGAAGCATTTGCACAAGATATCGATGAGAAGAGAGCTAAACGGAATGCTATTCGACTCATTATAGATTGCGGTCGTCGGTCAAAACAGCGGGTTGATGAAAAGCGCAAACGATGCCAAGAGTATGAGTTAGTGTCACAGCTACTGGGGAGAAGCCATCGTCACAGGTCGTTGTCTTCAAGTGGTAGTAATGGTCACAATCTCGGGAAGCTAGTCATGTCCCAGAAAGAGCAAATCTCTTTAATCAGAAATGCCCGCAATATTGCTTCCAATGTGTGGGCTCCGCTGGATGTGAAATCGCTGTTAATTCCAAATATCGAGGAAGCGTTTCGCAGACAGTCTCAATTCGATAGGAGCGTGTCTTTGGCAGTCTTTAGTAGTGATTGGGAGAACACAGTGGGATCTTGGGTCAGGAAAAAGCTTTGTCTGGAATGGGATGGTCAAGAAAATACCACCTATAGCTGTACAGTCGAAAGCAATAGCACTCGAGTCGACATCATGGCATTACAGGATGATACGAGCACATATAGCAGGATTGGCATGATCATATTCGAAACTGGGACCAATGTTAATATTGAAAGACAAGCGCTTCATGCTCTGCTATCCAGCGTTGTACCGAACTCGCACTTTGTTGTGACTGTTTTGATTGTGAACTGGGACAATCGAAGTGAATCCGAGGTGTTTGAACATCTCGAGGTGGACCGATACGAAGGTCATGTAAGCTCCTTTGTATGGTGTGGACTCTTGTCGGCAGCAGCAGATAGCATAGACACGTCGAGCAATTTTAGTCGAGGTCTTGAGCGTCTTGGTAAATCGTTTACGGCCAGATTATCTGATCTTGGTGAGAATGCTCGCAAGCAAAAGGTCATATCCAAACAGTATGCTTTAGCTCAGAAAGCCGCCCAACAGGAACAGGAGCATCGCATACAGGAGGAAAACCACAGACTGCAAAAGTGGAACAAGATCAGTTCGATGAACTCGCTTCACATTTATGACACAACAGAAAGGATGTTTGTGGCTCAGAAACGGAAGCGGAGTGAGGGGACAGCTGTTTCGAACCCGAGTCTGATGGCAAAATGGCCTAGACGTCCCGCCGCTGCCACTGCTGCTGCTGCTCATAGTGCCCGACTTCCCAAAGCACTTGGAGAACTCAAGGATCTCGTATCCTCAGTTCTAAACAGAACGTCCGAGACGACCACCACGACTTAACGCACCGCCCAACCCACCACCGGCCGGCTGACCCAGGGGTTCCAGGTCTGCCTCCGGCGGCTGGGCGCTGCCCAGACCCGTTGCTCTGCTTCGCAGAGATCAGAGGATGACGGAAATCACATAATCATAAAATGCATCGATTAATAATAAATAAATACTATGCTATAGTATATATGCAAGACAGATCTCGTCAGTTGCGATCAGATCTGGTCAGTCAACTAAAAGTCGTTGATTGATAGGGAATATGCTAGGTTCGAGGTGGGGATGTACGACTTGCGAAGAGATTTGGAACGGTCCTGGATATCAAAACTGGACACAAACCGCTTGCGAATGCCGAAAATCTCCTCGGTGCCAAACTCGTCTTCGAGCAGATAACTCGAGTTGTTGTCTTGACGAGGTCTGAGAATCATCTGAGCCCGGCCAACAAAGTCTTCATCGACTTTACCGTTGACCTTCATGAGAAGTTCAACGGCGTAGATTCTATAAAAGTCGCTATTCATGCGGAATTCGCGGGGTCGCAGTCCGGGGATGATGGTGGTCTGGATGTTGTACGTTTTTAATGAGATTGGCTTGGGTCTTGGTAGATGGGGAGCAGCAGTTTCAGCTGGAGTGGTAGTGGTAGCGGGAGTGCGAGTTGCGGCCGGAGCACGAGTCGGAGTGGGACAAGAAACGACCAAAAAATGGCCAGGATGGGGCTCATCCATAGAACGAGGTCCAAAGGAAAGATAGTTGGCAGTCTGGCTCTGCTGCGAGTTGGAAAGTGAAGACGCAATCATGGAAATGGCCTTGACCGATGCAGTAAGGTTGGACACGATTGACTTTTTTGCTAAAAAGCGTTTTGTTTTAGAGAACACTGAAGAATTTTTCTTGGAGTCAAGTACTTCCTCTTCTTCCTCCTCCTCCTCCTCTAACTGGTTGTCTTCATCTTGACTCTCTTTGTCGTAATCACTGATTCGTAACGGATGGTCTTCAACAGAAGCCTCAAACCCCGGAATCTCAATCTTACGACGAGAAACAGGCCCGGTGGTAATGCTATTATCAGAAGATTCACCACTAGTACAAGAAGAGCCCACCGAACCTACTGGAGACGAGCATGGCAAGTCGTATTCGAACTGGTCCAGGCCAGACAACACCAAAACGGCCTCGGTCGAGGCCAGAACGTGCTCATTGTCATTGACATTATCCGTATCATCACCATCGTCGTCTTCGTCGATCCATTGCCGAATATCATCGACTCGTTTGCCATGATAAGCAATTGGCACGGCACCAGTACGACATTCACCTTCCCCTTCCCCTTCGCCGTCCTCCTCACCATCAGCACGTTTCGCCAAAAGGCTAAGAGCAGCAATACTACCCTTGAACGCGCCTTGCCATGATGCGGTGGTGGTGCCGTTGATGATAAATGCATTGGTGCCGTTTGAACCGCCATCACCGGACGAAGATCCGGACTCACTGCACACAGGGTCCGGGGTTAGGGTCGAGCTCGAGCGCATGTCGCGGCGGAGAACCCGGACTTGCTGGCCACACTGGCTGTGGGTCTCCGGAGAAGCACCGCCGGTAACAGACGGCCCTGATAAGAATGAGCCAGCTGACGACGACGATAGTGACGAAACGACTGAAGAGACGCCTGACAGGGGTGTGAATAGCGATGCAGGTGGGGGTAGTAGGCCAAAGTCGTCGTCGTCGTCTTCGTCGTCAGCGGTAGATGTGAATGTAGTTGCGAATGTAGATGTAGTAGTTGTGAATGTAGATGTAGTAGCTGTAGTAGATATCGTAGTAGCAGTGGTGGTGGTATTCATTGTTGGAGACGGAGCGGTTGTGGCTGTCGTAAACGAACTGGTACTACCAGAACTCTCATTACTGCTACTACTATCGGTGCTGCTGTTACTATCGGTTCTGCTCTTGAAAGGTGGTCGCCGTTCATCTTCAAGGGTGTTCTTCCGCGATAGGCATCGTTTTAATTTCCTCGCTGGTCGAGGAATGACAGTCGTAGCCAACAGGTTGGATAATGCTGGAGACAGTTTCCGGCCCTTATGGTCGCGAATGATAGTTGGCTTAATAGCATGGATGTTGTTCATGGAATTCGGAGGCGATATCGATTGAGACATGACGATATCTGGATACTGGTCGCAGTATAACATCTTGTGATTGTCAGTGTGATTTATAGGCCAGTTGCCAGTTGGCATAGCGTCAATACATAAGTTGCCGAACTTCACAAACGAATCAGTCTTCTCTCTTCACACACAAGACACAAGACACAAGCACCAAACTCAAATGCCAAACTCTGTTGCTTAACAAGGTTAATAATTAGGCAAATTCAAAAAAATACAATCCTGTCTATCAGTGCCTTTGATTCGAATATATAAGGCAACGAACTGACTATCAGTGTTAGCGTTAGCGTTGGCTTGGATTAGGTTTGGTTGGGTCGCGACCAGTGGCCGTCTTTAAGCAGGCTCCCACAGCGTCGCACTCCCTCTCTACTGGTGACCAATCTTTCGCTGCGTGACTCTATGCGTGGAGAACGGGATACGAGAGCCACGCAAATGCGCGGAATCTCCTTCTGCCGCCACGCCTCGCGTTGCTTTTTCGGGCGCCACCCCTGCCCCCCGGTCCTCCCAACAATCGTGGGCGTGGGCGCGGGCATGTCGAGCCGGCCTGCGCCTGGCCCGTCGTCGCCCGGCACGCCCCGGCGTGCGGAGGCTGTGGCCGGCGGGGTTCGCCTCCGGCGGCTGGGCGCTGCCCAGACCCGTGCTCCGCTTCGCGGAGTGCTGGGTTCAGGGGGGTGGGGGATGGGTAGCGGACGGGTAGCGGACGGAAGGGAGGGAGGGGAGGTGAGGTGAGGCATTCCGCAACGACGGCCGGCTGGCGTCTCCGAGAGCTGCCCGTCGTCGCAGGCTGAGGTGCCTGCCTGCGTTCACGGACATGTCGACCGTCGGGCCCGACTCTCGGCAGCAGCACAGCAGCGAGTCGCGCGCATTCTCGTCCTACCTGCTCTCGCAGCTCGCTGGCCCGCTCCCCGCCTGACGGTCCCCGCCTGCTCGCGAAGCGAGCACCACGGGTCTGGGCAGCGCCCAGCCGCCGGAGGCGCCCCGGGGACCAGTGGTACCGGCAGGCGAGCCAGGATCGTGGCGTGGCGCGGGTGGATCCAGAATAGGGGGTGGTCGAAAAATAGATGTTGCATGCACCTCATCGGCGGGCGCCGATCTCTGCAGGAGCGTTTAACGGCGGAGTACAGCCAGGACAGTCACGAGCGGGAGGTTAAGCGGATGCGATGTAGCGAAAGGGAGTTTGGGTCTGCTCTTTTGGCCGGTTTGTCTGAGAGAGTTGGTGAGTGGTTTTTGAGTGGTCCCGGTTGTGGTGTGGAGGTAGTGCTGGGTCGAGAGAAAGGATCTCGTGCGGCACCGCCTGCCGTTGCGCCGCGCATGGCCAGCCACAAATTTTTCATTTCCTGAAACAGCAGCCACTCAGATCGCTGGAAAAGAAACCGGAACCGCCAGTGATGTCAATCAACCCATCTCATGTCATGTCGCTGGCTCAACAGGGCGTTGTTACATTGGATTTCCTGTTCAGGCCCGTCGACACGTCGCGTTCATCAGTCCACATAAATACGGGAATGACGTTTGTCTGAGACAGTGTATGGGTTCCACTAACCAGTCCAATGACCAAAATTAGCTACAAGACTCATGTGTGGCTGAGGTTCCGGATCAATAGTTGTATAGCATGTATTTACTTGACGTATATAATTGACAGTCCACTGGCGCTCACAGTTAAGCGGTTACACTGTTAGCTGTTAGCTGTTAGCTGTTAGGCAGCTACGCCTGTTCGACCTGTTACACCTGTATAATTCAGTTAGCGGCACAACCGACGACCAGAACAACGGCTCGTTGATGGGCTCACCGCGACCTCCGCGAAGCGGAGCAACGGGTCTGGGCAGCGCCCAGCCGCCGGAGGCAGACCCCACGGGACGTCCGTCTGCCCGTTGTTGGTGAAGGTGAACCGTGGAGACAGGGGCTGTATCTTTGATCTTATCTTTGTTGCCTGGATCGGCACCAACAGATAAGACTGATCGACTCTGCCAGTATCGAGAACCGGAATTGGGCATGCGGCACCAAACACTGGCTCCGATTATTGTTTAGATAAAGTTGCCTGATGTCTTATAAATACGGTGTTGATTGATTGATTCAGTGGGTTGAACTGTAAATCGTGGAATCATGACAAATGTGCTGAAATATTCACTTGTTTCGGCAGTGGTAACTGGTATATGCTTGTATACTTTGTTTTGGTCGAGACAACCGGGTTTGGAGTACCGTGTGCCGCTACATGTATCGAGAACCAATTATACGGACTTGCTTCGACCTTTGGATTGGGACAATTCCACGGCGATTTTTAGTACTGTGAATAATGCGCTTCGTCGAAAGGGCAGCGATTTGAACCCCGTGGGAGTGTCTTATATTCCTGCCGCAATCCCAGAGGGAACTCTTTTGTATCATGGGACGTCCAATGGCCGGTTTCCCTCGAGTCCTGAATGGGCTGCAATGGACCCGGAGTTTTCATATGTTTTCCGTAGTGGATTGAGGAGATGGGGGAGAAGACCGCCAAAGAGTGACCACCACCACTTGCAGGGGGTGCTGACAGTATCAGACGGTCTTGGGGAACCTTCTGGGGGACCGTCTGGGGAACCACCTGGAGGCCTGCATGGGCCTGGTAGAAGAGATACCGACAATGCTAGTCTTCTGACATTCAGGACCAAAAAGCCACTGAACAAACTGATATTGCTGGACGGCGCCAGTGCTGCCAAAACGTCGCTGGGCGAAATGGACACTCAGATGCTGCTATCCCAGATGGACCGAGACAAATGGGACCAGATGAAGTTTCCCGATGAATATCTCATGGCTCAGAAGATTTGTGAATGGGCCCGGCCCTTTGGCTTAGATGGGATCATTCGCCTGGAAATCTCGTTTGAAATCATCGTCTGTGATTTCAATAGTGACAAGCTTGAGCTGGTCTCAAACGTCACTTATGAGGACCCGACGGAGTTCCTGGGACTGCCTCCCTTGGACGATGACTATTTTCTCACAACTAGCGAACCACCTCTTGTTCCATCACCCCAAAACACCATTTCCTCGGTTAATGATTCCGAGTCGCTTCTGGAACTACTCGAGTCTAGCGCGGGTTATGACCATTTAAAGTCGGGCCAGACTCGGTACAACGGCGACCATAGAATCGAGCTGGATTTCAGATATATGGTTACAGCCCTGAACAGGACATATTTGGCACCAGATAGTTATTCTCGTCGTTTAACCAACATTTCTTCACAAGCTCAGCAGTCTATGATTGAAGATGTTCAGCAGATGCTCACTCATGTGGATACAGACCCTCGAAAAGGTACCAACTGGCAGCTTGTGACTGATATATTAGTCGCTAGAATCGCTCCATTATTGGCCACTTTGAATAGTACGCTGGCTGAATTCGACACCCAATCGATGCAGGACCTGACAGCTCTTGGAGTGAATCTAACATCCGGTACATACAACATTGTACGAAGGCATACCAATATTGAAGTGGATGAGGAACTGCGGGCCAGTGAAGCTCTGGCGTCGTTTGTATACGAGTACTCACACCCGTTTCATCCTCTCAACACTGACTCGGACTTTTTAATCTGGTCGTCAATCTACCAAGTTGCAGAACGCATTGGTCGACAAATCTTTAGCATCTTTGACTTGTCAAGGGAAATCATCCAGCACTCGTTTGGCGAAAAGCAACACCACACTACTCTTTCTATATCGCACCGAATCGAGCAAGAACGAGCCAGTCTCGCACAACTACTAACCGATTTGAACTGGTCGTATTACTATCAATGTTTGAATCAATGTAAGCAAGACGAGTTCTGTATGGTTCCCACCTGGGGTCCCAGTCCGTATCGCAAGTGGAGGCCAGTGGATGAGAATGGCCACAGATATCGCATCACTTCAGCCGATTTGAAGTGTATTAGTATTTATGATTTGATGTAACGAATGTGTACAACGTGTAGACGAGATGTAGACTGTTAATCTATAATTTGGAGCAGCAAATCGGACGAAAACACCAAACTATAGTTACTCCGTACTGATACCGCTCTCACGTGACCCAAGCCTTTCTTCATGTTGAAAGATCGTGAAGTTCGTCAAGTTCGTCAGGTACACAACCACCAGGGTTCACTCTGCGTATTCTCTCAACCAGGACTCATTCGTGTGTCTGTGGACTCATCTGGACATGGCCAGAAAACACCCGCCTACCGATGATTCTTCCGCCGACGTGAAAACCGGCGACAAACTGGCTAAAGAGTCGGACGTCACAGTGGGCTCAGGGGCGGTTCCGCCCGAGACCGAGTACTTTGGCTTTGCGCTCTACGTCGGAAGCACCTTTGTGGCTCTCGTGTACATCCTGTGGGCCATTCTGCCGCGTTCCTGGCTGCAGGGACTCAATATATACTACTACCCGTCCCGGTGGTGGGCCGTCTCGCTGCCGTCGTTCCTGGTCATGACCATGGTCTACATCTACATCGGGCTTGCCTCGTACAACACCGAGGTCCTGACCCGCCCGCCCACCAGTCTCGAGACCATCACCGACCTGCACGCCAAAATCGTGCCCCGCGCCCAGACCCGTTTGCTCGCTTCGCTCGGAGAGGGGAAGGGGGCGTATTTATTCGAAAACTGTACTTAGACCATAAACAATAATAATAAAAAATATATAAGGGGGTGGGGGCACTAGTAGCTTTGTGGTCCCGAGGGAGACGGGCTCGTGAGCAGGCCGTTGCGGCGCTCGTGCTTGCCCTTCTTCATGACCTGTTTTAATGCCACCGAGTCCAGGGGCTTGAGAAGCTCGAAACTACACAGTAGACCCTCGCTCACAGACATGACGGCGCCCCAGTTGTCAAACTCGCCACAGTAGTTGGGCGCGCTAAAGACGGTGACAAGACTGCGCTCGTTGAAAAACTCGTAGCCGTCCTCCACAACCATGTGGGCTCGACACACGAGATCAAAGGAGAATTTCGTGAGAAACTTGTTGATGGCCACCTTGTTGAAACAGTACGACACTCCTCGCTCATTGTCTTCCCACTCGTTGCCCGTGTCTGCTGGATCAGACCACAGAAGGTCGTTTAGAAGCCCGTAATCAGGCACATCTGTGGGCCGCTCAATGTTACGAATCTCGTTGAGATTGTTAAGCGCCGGAGAAAGCCCTCCATGGACACAGAAGATCTTCTGGGCCACCACGGCAGCAATGGGTAACGAGTTAAAAGTGTCAATGAATATTTTCCATGTCTTGGTGTTACAGCGCCGTTTGCACTCGTCAAAGAACCCATACACCCTGGTGACATTGGCACACTCGTGATTGCCTCGAAGTAGAAAGAAGTTTTCTGGATATTTGATTTTGTAGCATAAAAGAAGGAGAATGGTTTCTAAAGATTGCTTGCCTCGGTCCACGTAATCTCCTAAGAATAAATAATTGGCTGCCGGTGGGAATCCACACATGTCAAACAGTCGAATGAGGTCTCCATACTGTCCGTGGACGTCGCCGACGATTTTCACGGGAGTGGACAGCTCAAGCAGCGTTGGCTGAGATAGAAAAATCTCTCTTGCCATTTGGCAGATGAGCACGATTTCTGTGTTTTTCAAGCACACGGACCGGGTGGTCTTGCCGCTATAGCCTGCGTCCAGCAGTCTCTGGATGATTTCTTCAATGTTCAAGGCCGTGGAAGGAGATGCTGGATGGGAGATTTTAGGGATGTTTCGTGGAGTGGTAGGCAGAGACGCCAGAGGAGTTGGGGTGGACGAGGCCGAATTGCCTGCTGCGGTGGTCGTGGTGGTGGTACTGCCAAAGGTCGTATTATCATGAGATGGAGTGGATGTCGATAATGGAGTGGGTGTATATTCAATAGACGTTGATGAGACATTGGTCGAGCTGTTGGTGGTTGTATTGGCACTATCGGGATTACTACTAGCCGCAGTAGAGTCTCCTGCGCTGACCGACGAGTCTCCATTTACTATTGTCTGAAGCGGTTGGATGACGGCCGAGTCGATTCCGGTCGCAGATGAGGAGAACGAGTCTGTGCCCGGGGTGTTGGGCGCCGTGAAGTTGCCGTCTTTATCTCTACGCATCAAAATGGGTTCTTTAGGTGCCAGCTGTTGCATGGACTTTGGTAGAATGGTAGGAAATGGATATCCGTCAGTGGACACGCCACTGAAGCCGCCATTGATGCCTGCTATGGCACTGCTACTGGTACCCAGAGGAGTTCTTAACGGGCCGTCATTATTATTATTGAAACTACTGGCTCGATGGTGCGACGCTCCAGGTGAAGTGGAGTATGCATTTAACATATCAGTAGGAGCCAGCGAGTCGATAGCCGAGTTGCCAGCCACGACACTGCCCACAGCAGGTCCCAGAGTGGTGTCATTGGGCACCGAGTCGGATCCGTAGTGATCTAATGCAGATTTGAAAGATCCGTGGTCCGAGTTCACCGACAGCTTGGATCTTATCGATCTGGCCGACCGCGTGGAGCCCTGAGTATCAGTTCTCGAAAACGACGGGTACGACTGTAAGCCATCTTTTTTGGACGATTTGGAAGTGTTGTTGCCCATTTTCTGATCTGACGAAACGAGTCGAGGTAGACGTAGAAGTAGACGTAAAGGATGATTTCACTGATTAGTTAGAAAACGTCAACAATGTCAATAATGTCACCAAAATGTTACCTACTCTATGAGAAACTGGTGCTTTGACCGGTGGGTATTCGCAATCAAATGTGATGTATACTGGTCAGTGCTACAGACAAGACCAACAGACAGTAGAAATTGCTACTTCATTCACACAACGGTGGTGGTGATGGCGGTGGAAAGGCGAATGAATTCAGTCCGTTAGTACCGGTGGCACTTTGGCAATTATATATAACAGAGTTAGCGCTTTGCAAAAACAGACTTGGCACGGGTGCCGAGTGGTGATTAGACAGAGATATCTGAGTCAATAATCTCTATGAAAGAGTAGCAGTATGAATTGACAATATATATCGCCGGAGCCAGGGCAAGGGTTGTCTCCACCAACGCCGCACCCATACCCGCAGAGCTCCCAGAGGGGGCCAGGGCCCGGTCCCCACGCTCGCGAAGCGAGCCCAACGGGTCTGGGCAGCGCCCAGCCGCCGGAGGCAGAGCCCCATGGTAGTAGCAGTAGTAATAAATCTAGAAACACATGATAAGACAGGAGAAGCCGAGAGGGGGGGTTACTTGCGGGCGGCTCTTTTGTTTGGGACGACGTTCCAGTCGCCGGACTCGAGTTCTTCAGGAGAGGCGGTTGGTGGCGCGGTCTCGGTAGGAGCGTCAGCAGTAGCAGTAGCAGTAGCAATAGCAGTAGCAGTAGCAGTGGTGGAAGCGTCAGTAGAGGCGGTGGTGGATTTGTCGGCAGAAGAGTCGTCTTCTTCTTCGTCGTCGTCGTCGGTCTTGAGAACTTCAAAACGCTTTCGCACCTGCTCGGCTCGAGCGTCTTCTTTTTGTTTCTTGTCGTCGCGATGCTTTTTCTCGGCCTCAAACCGCTCGTGTTCGTGTTGTACATACTTTTCGCCCACTTCTTGGAGTTTCTTGGTGGTGTCGACGGGGCGGGCGGCGCCGAACAGCGACGAGCGGTTTTCGGCAGCAGAGGGCGTGGCGTCATGGGCGCCCACGGTCCGTGGCTTGAGATCCAGCTTCTTGCGGCCGTGGCGCTCGCGCGAGTTATTGCTATTACTACTGGTGCTGGTGTTGCTGGGGATTCTGTTGGTGCGCCAGTCGCTGTTGTTGTCGGCAGCCTCAGCCACGGGGTCTCTTGGTTCTCTTGGTTCTCTTGGTTCCCGGCGACGAGGCAGGGGTCCTCTTCGCTCCCAGTTATCGAAATCACGCACTTTATCATCGTCTTCTCCTGCGGCACGGCTTCTTCGGCGTGGCTCTTCACCTTCAACCGGCGGCAGAGGGCCTCTTCGTTCCCAGTTGCCATAATCCCGCGAATCGTCTTCACGAGGCTCTCGGGACTCGCCCTCATGGTGCTGTCGGCGGTATCGGGGATGAACATCATCGAGATTCGTGGTAGGAAGAGGACCTCTTCGTTCCCAGTTGTCGTAATTGCGCGAGTCGTCTTCCTCACCATGACCGCCCCGTCGTTCAAAACGGTCGCCGCCAAAACGGTCACCACCAGCTCTGTCTCCACCAGCTCGACCTGGTAAAGGACCCTTTCTCTCCCAATTATCATAATCACGAGAATCATACTCTTCTCTAGGCGCTCCACCAGGACCTCCTCGAGGCCCGGCTTGATTGGATCTCCAGTCGCCACCAAACTTGTCATCCTCACGACGCTCACTAACCACGACTCTCAAGGGCCGGTTCAATAGCGAAGTTCCATCGAGCTTGAGCGCCTCCACCAGCGAATCCCGGTCGTCAAACTCAACAAACCCATAACCTCTCAACCGTCCAGTAGCACTATCACGAGGCAGTCGCACCGATGCCACTTTATACTTGGATCCATCTGCAAACAATTCCTTGACATTGTCTTCACTGACCTCATAGTCCAGATTCAGCAACCGGGCTGTGAACGGAGCAGAGTCTGGAATGGGCACCTCGTCACGGTCGTTTCGTCGGTAATCAGATGGATCCGACCGGGTCCATCCGTCCGCACCACGCCCGCTGTTGCCAAACCCACCCGCCGAAGGCGCAGGGCCACTCAGCGAAGTTGGCAACTCGTCATCAGCCCACGACCCTGCTCCTGCAACCGATCCATACTGGTCATCTTTCAGGAAGTCGGTGAGCGACATCTTTACCATTTTTTTAGGAGCTATTCCGTCAGTAATCCATATGACTTTACGACTCTACCGTACAAGTCTACCGCGCAACTCGACCTACCCATTTTGATTATGCTTCCTTTCAGGTCGAACTATTAGGATAAAATACCACTTTCCACATGTTAGTTACCACTACCACTACCACTACCACTACTACCACACCACCCCCACCCCACCTCCACTACCACTCACACTGCCTGCTTCCTCGTTCCAATTGCTCGCTATATATCTCTATATACAAAGCACTTGTCCTTACGGTAGATATTCGATCTCTCTTGCAAAACTTCTTTTCCCCCTTTACATACCTCCTACTTTTCTGCCAGGGCAAGGATCCCTGAAAATTTACTATCTCCACCGCCTGTGGCGCGCGCCTCTGCCGCCGCCGGAAGCGGGGCGGAGGGGCGGCGACGCCTCCGGCGGCTGGGCGCTGCCCAGACCCGTTGCTCCGCTTCGCGGAGTGCTGGGAGCAGGGGGGACGGGGTGTGCGACTTGGGCGGGTGGAAGTGAAGCGTGGTGTGAGGGAGGTGAGAGCAGCGGGGCTCGAGCCGCATCTGCAGGGCCTGGCTGCAGTATCTTATCTATCTGTCAGTCTTAGTAGTAGATTAGTAGTGCGCCAGCAGCCCAAAGCGCCCAGTTCGCAACCGACGCCCGACCCCCCCTCCGAACGCTCCGCCCCTGTCCCCTACCCTCCGCGCAGCGGAGCCACGGGCCTGGGCAGCGCCCAGCCGCCGGAGGCGTCGCCCCCGAGCACCCCGAGCACCCCGTGCACGCGATCCCTGCGTGAAGCTACCAGATAAGGTTGCAACGACAGATGGCACGGCTGGCGGGTCTGGGGGTGGTGGTGCGGTTGGGACAACAGCGGCCATCGCTGGAGCCGGGGCGAGATTGTTGGAAAATCCGGATGGTGGAGATATTGTTCCGGAGAAGGACGCTGCCTCTAACTTGTACCATTAGCACACGACGTTACCTTGACACGTTCTCATTGGCAGTTTTGGAAGAGCAGAGAATCTGGAAGTGGGACAATTGGAAGTTACGATATTTTGGGCGAATCAAGCAGGGTCGGAAGTCGACTGGTCGAGTCGAGAGGTTTTCATCTGGATAGACAAGGCGGACGGCATTAAGTAGGACTGGTAGATGTAAGTGTGAGTTGTGAGTTGAGAGTTGAGAGTGTGGGAGTAGTGATAGCGAGAGCCGTGGACCCGTTGGTCGTGTGAACGGGTTCTGACTAACAGTGGCAGTCGAGATCCATCTGATTGGCACACCAGTACGAGACCGCAATCTAGTCATAGATTAATGACAATTGTAGGTAACTGTTTTGGTGGTGTTTTGGTTTTTTGGTGGTGGTACTAACCCATCGGCAGCGACGAGCAGACATGTCGAGTAACAGCACGTCTTCTTCGTCACTCCCACGATTTAGTCATGGCGACTTCTCAATGGTAAGTGCCAGCCCGAAAGCAAGCCCGGGTGCCCCCATTCCGAGCGAAGCGAGCCACGGGTCTGGGCAGAGCCCAGTCGCCGAAGGCGTCCCCTCGCCCCCGCCCCACGCCCGAGGGCCCTGTGCTAACCGGTGTCCCCTGCCAGAGCCAGGCGGTTCCAATTGCGGTTCAGAAGTTCATTTTGTCTATTTTGGGGTACTGTCTGGTTATTTACCTGATCTCGTTTCCGGTGTTTGCGATTGTGCGAGTGGTGACGGGGGTGTCGATTAAGAGGCTCGGGTACTTTTCGTTCCGGCATGTGTCTTTTTCGCTCCAGCCCGGGATCCGGATTTTTATTGGACGGGTCGGATTGTCGTTTCACACGCCGACGGTGGCGCGGCCCGGCTGGACGAGTTTATTTATTTCCAATTTCGAGGTGGTCATTGACCCGAAGGTGGTTCTGCACCCGGATTATGATTTGTTCAGCAAGGACGAGGACGAGGACGGGGTGGAAATAGACGGCAGCGAGAAAGCAGCAACAGCAGCAGCAGCAGCAGCAGCAGCAGCAGCAGCAGCAGCCGGAAAGGGACCAAGGCAGGAAGAACAGACAGCCAAGCAGTTCCGGAGCGAAGAAACCGTCCCCGGCGATGGAAAAGACCACGAGGCAGAGATCGACGACCCGTCCTGGTCGATTATCCCGCCTAAAACAGTCAGCTTCTATATTGTGCGGTTTCTACTGAACTACGCAAAGTTCTGCTCGCTCTATGTCAACAGCACCACCATCACATATACCGGATTGACGTCGTTGGTGGTGGGGAATCTGCTCATTCGGGCAGACTTGAGAAACACTTCGAGGACCAAGAGCAATTTCATCGGGACCTTGGATAACACGCTTCTCAAGGCGGACGAGCTACCTGCCCATTGTAGAATTCTCGTCGAGGACTTTTATATTGCCAGCCTGCTCAACAATGGCGAAGAGCCTCGAGAGTTCCTGGATTCGTTGGTGGTGGATATTGACGGCATTCTGGGACGAACCGATCTATCGCTCAAGGAGCTGTCTGTAGGCTTCAAATTCGGCAAGACGGTCGTGTTGGTCGACAAGCTGGCCACTATTCTAGCCGAAGTTAAGAAGATCCGTCAGCAGTGTGCTAGCGACATGCTGAAGCAACGTCATCATCATCATCATCATCATCAACAGCAACAACAGCATCCACCAGTCGCTTCGCAAGGTATTTTCAGCGACGCAGATATGAGGAACCTGACCAAGATCGGCACCATGTTGATTAGAGTCGTGAAAGAAGTCGAGTTTCGAGCAACCTACGTGGGATTGTTTGGAATGTCGAACCAGACTGATAATAAACAGCATTCTCGCCTCGGACTGGCTCTAACTGCTCGTGATTTATCTATAGACCTTCGAAGATTGAATCCAGACACTCCAGGATTCAAGCTGTTGTTTTCACCAGGCGATAGTGCCCATCAAGCGGTGATGACCGTTGGCTCCATCACCTGTGGTGTGGACTTTGGTACTTCTCAGGAAGAATTCCTTTATGCCCCCCTCATCACAGTTGTATCAAAGACAAATATCTTTTCCAGAACATTACGAATCGTGCAAGATATCGATTCACAATATAACGAGAATATTCTACGTGCCACCATCAACATCTCCAATCCAAATATCAACCTTGGCACTCAGCATGCCCCCCTCATTTTGAAAGCATTATCAGGAGGAGCTACGAGCCGCTCAATGAAAAGTCATCATAAAACGCCCTTTCAATTGAACTCTTCTTTCCAGCGGCTGTATCCTCGAGCTCTGATCAAGTTCACCATTGATGAGCCAGCAGCAAGAATAGTACTGGATTCTAAAACAACAAACAAGACAGGCGAAAGTATGGTTATATCCAGCGCCTCGAAGCTGTTTTGTGATTTCGAGTCGAGCCATACCAAGGAGCTGGACAACCCAAACTACAGCGTTAATGCATCTCTTCAAGTATCTTCATTTGGAACTTGGTACAGATCTCCCGAGGGCGACAGACATGATATAATGTTGTCAGAAAGCATTTTTTTCAAAGTGGCAGCCACCACTTTACCGTACCTGTCCGTCATTTCTACGGCCAAGTTAAGTAATGCTCACATTCTGCTCACCAGATATGAGATATTTGATAATCTGAGAGAAGTGGCAATCCATTTCAGAAAAGGTAAAGAGAGTGCTCATTCTTCTACCGACTGGAATACTGAAGCGCCTTCTTCTTCTTCTTCTTCACCTTCCAATATTCTTACGCAACTACCTCCGTGGTGTACTCGGGTAAAGTTCGAAATCGCCGATACGGCAGTTTCAATTGCGTCGGAGAAAGTCCGTAGAGAAACAGAGACTCTTCGTGGATTGACCCTGAAAATGGCCAATTCAGTCATTGAGTATCGAGGTCCTAACACCCTGACTCATCCAGAATATCCCCCACGCACCGCAGGCTCGGGCTCTACGGACCAGGTTCACGGCCACACTGCTTCATCTTCAACCTCTTCAATATCGACTCCAGATAGGAGACGACTTTCTCTTGTCATGGACGGTATAAAAGGTTATAAAATCGTCGAACCGTTTGGAATGGAACAGACATCTGAGAACAGATTCCTTTCGATTCCTACCTTGGCAGTGGCTTTGTCTTCAGTCAGCAACAGAACTATCGGTCAATGCATTTCCGACACTACATCTCAATTGCAATGCAATATAGTCATGAGACAGATTGTCTTGTCTTATGATATCAATCTTCATTTCTTAGGATTGGTTTTGGGAGATCTCATGAGCCATGTTCTGGCTATGGATGTATGCAAAGCACGCAAGAAGACGAGTAGTACTGGTGTGTCGAAACCAAAACTCATTGACTACATGTCTATTCACTTTCGGTCTGAAAACGCCCGTCTAAAGGTCAAACTCGTCAACGATATCAAGACGATGTTTGAGTTCAATGGTCTCGAATGCCGCGTCAATCAGGGATCGAATCCGACTTTGACATCAAAGTTGATTCGTCTGTACGCAATTCACCCAACAGTTCGGGACGCGTGGGGTATCGTCATGTCTCTTCGTGGAGCTGATGCTGTTTATGACCTTAAAGCGGTGGGTGAAGAACAAGATAAGGTGTTGCTAAACTTTGAGGCCATGCGAATGAACATGCCTTATCAGTTCATCTACTATCATATATTTGACAACATTATCAGTCTTGCAAAGGCAGTACAGAATCTTCATGAGCAGTTCAAGACCAAAAACTACTACCTCGTCATCAAGCCAAAGGAAAGAGATGAGATTCCTCCTATTCCCCGGGTCCGTGTAAGAACTCCAGCGCTGATAATCAGCCTTGAGGATGACCACTTTGAATCTGAGCTGGGTCTGATCTTTCAATTAGGTGTTCTTGAGCAGAAGTCTCGGCTTATCAAACAAGAGGCTTTTGAAGAAAAAATGGCCGTTGTCTGTAACGCAGACCTGTATAAGGCCAAGACGAACGGCGAACAGCAAACACCCGTTGAGTCAGAGACGATTCGAGAGCCTATCCATGAAGAATTAGAGGAAGTGGAAGCCAACAATGTTAGCCAGCCGAATGGAAAGCCAAACACACAACCGAATGGGCTGAGTACACAACCGAACACAGAATCCAATGATACTCCAGTCGATTCCACCCCAAACAACGACGACCAGCCTCTTAAGAAACCCAAAAAACATCATACTCATCTTGGTCATAATCATAATAACAAATCCGCTTCTGGAGGACCCCACAATCACGCGTTGAAATCACTTCAAAATGCGTTCCACGTGCGCCCAAACACAAAGAATCGGAAACTGAGCTACACTATGACTCAAGCCAAGGCCCCTTCAACAGACTCGTGTGTATCGTTTGAGCAGGCCAAAAGGCGACTCCAAGAGAATTTCTCTATATCATGGATCCATCTCTATAAGGAAGCTAAACGCACAAGAGACGCCACGGCCAGACAAAACATTGAGCGGATTTGGGGTCCTGATACTACTCCACGTGATACGATTGCAAACGAAAAGGTCGTTGATTATTCTGATGATCCGCTTTTGTTTCTCACTTATTTCAAAAGTGTGGATCTGGTAATCAGTAAACCAAAATTCGACCGCCCAGGACTGTCTAGATATCTTCATAGTGTTGGCAAGGGCCTACCGTTGGATAGCCGATTCTCTTTATTGATCCCAATATACGTCGATTTGAAATTGGGCGAAATGAGCATGGAGCTGAGAGATTACCCCCTGCCGTTGGTCCATTTCCCCGAGTTACAGGCTTCTCAAAACCCCAAGCTTCCTTCTGTTCATTTAACTGGGCATTTTGTAGTGGCAGAAGAGTTGAGTACTGAACCATGCAATATCCGGCGAATTATGGTCCCAGTGATCCCAGCAGCATCGATTTTTGTCGAAGATGAAGAAAGCCAAAAGTATGTCATTGAGGTCAACCGTACAGTTGCATCGGTTAAAATGTATACAGATATGCACTTTGAGATTAACTCGCTCAATCCTACTCGAATCACCTGGGGTCAATCTATTCAACCTGCTTTACAAACAGTAATGATGGGCTTTGATTCGTTTAGTAAACCACCCATTGATCCATCTCCTAAACTCGGATTCTGGGATAAGATAAGAGCCGTGTTCCATGCGCGAATGGAGTTCAAATGGAGCGGGGGCGGCGATCTTTATCTGCTACTAAAAGGGTCCAGAAGTCCATACGAATTGCTTAAATCGGGTTCTGGGTTTGTATTTGCCTGGAAAAACAATGTCACCTTTTCCATCAATAGCAATGATGACCCAAGAAAGTTCATGGTAACAAATAGTCGAGAATTTGTATGGGCAGTGCCAAGTTATGTTCAATGGGAGAAGGAGTACTTGAGACAGTTCAAGACTTTCAACAGATGCACTCGTAGTAAGACCAATTTCAGCGAAATGAACAATTTCGAAAAGGTAATATTGAAACTGTCAGGTCAAGTGCAGTGGAAACTGGGACTGCTATTTGAACAAGACTCTATCTCATCTAATAAAAATGCTGGCGAGCCCGTTGAACGGACTATGGAGTTCCGGCCACATTATGATGTAAAGCTAAGTCTGCCTTCGTTTGTTCGAGATTTCAATACTTATGACGCTTACAGGAACTTCCGAAGCCAGTATCTGCATTTGGCAATCAGTGTTTCGTCACCAGATTGCAGTGGAACAGGGGCCGAAGCGACCAGTTATAATACAGCGCATCTATCGTCCATGACTTTCAAACACTTTATGGATTGGTGGGCTCTGTTTGACGGCTCGTTGTCCTTGCCTATTAGAGCTGGGAGACTTTTCCAGCCAACAACATTGAGCAAGCCGAAATTCGGTCGTCATGTTCACTCTGTGCAGTATAAACTGGATTTCACTCCCTTGTATCTCAGTCACACTTATCGGCATCCCAACAGAGATGATCTGGAGAAATGTACTCGAGATGCGTCTACCGGTCTCAAGGCTAAGATTGATAGCTTTACAATGGATCTGCATCAGCGAAGAGAACCCTTTGGATTATCTAATCAGAGATGGCGAATGAAGATGAATCTTGGTGAACTGGACTTCAAAGGAACCGATCTGCGAGTAATCTGTGCCGAATTCAAAGAAAAATCGCCTGAAGAGTTGCTGGCGGAAAAACAGAATCGGGGTTCGGATGATTCGCCTGGCTCTTCAATGACTGAAAACTCGCATGCCTCGTCTACAGTACCAAGTTCTGGAGAATACCACATTTCTGATAATGACTATAGCTGGATTGATTTAGACGACTTTTCAGAGATTGGCGAGATAATTCCTGTCAATAGTACTCCAAAGGTCGTAGTGCTGCCGCTGATGTACTCTCCGCGTTGGACATACTTTAGACAAACTGATCATAGTGATGAAAAGGTGGGAATCACTAGCGATGGCAAGGCGTATTTCAAGTTTGGAAACGCTTTGGCTCATGACTGTTTGATTGGTAGCAAGCACCCCGAGATTACTCAGGCCAGACTGTTGAAAGATAGACTGGATGAAATCAACGAACAATTGAAGAATGATGATGCTACCTTGGACTCGTTGCAGCGGGATCTGGAGCGGTTCCCCAATGAAAAAACAATTGCAGACAGAATTGAAAAGATTGCCTTGGGTATCGAGAATCTGAACAAGCGTCGGGATGCTATTCAAAAGGCTCTGGAAGGATATGATACGCTTAACGATGACACATTGGATACTACTAGAGAATGCCTATCGGTACACTCGACCATGTCTGACAAGTCGTTTTATGGATTGGCACAGATTGCTGATATTAACAGCACAAACGTGTTCAGTAATAGATTTATTATTCATAACATACAGTTCATTTGGAATAATGCCAATAGAGATGCTGTATATGGATATGTGCATCGACTAGAATTCAGGCGACAGGTGGCTTATTATATTACTCGACGAGCAGTTAAATACGTAGAGGAATTGGTTGAAAATCAGAAAGAGAAAGGAGAATTCAATATTCGTAAGGAGGATGTTGACAAGATTTTGGAAGAAGCCCTGTGTGATGCGAATGCCAAGGATGGTAATGGCAACGGAGATGGAGATAAAGAACACCATTTTGACCATATGAAGAGTGGCGCTTCGAATTCGAGCCAGGACAGAATGGATTCGTTTGATGAGGACCTACATCGCACCTCATCCAAGGACTTTGCTGCTGTCGATACATATCTTGTAAGGCTTATATCGCCTCAGATCCAGCTTGTCAGCGAGCAGAATCCTGATCAATGCTTGCTGATTGCGTCTAAGAATCTTGAACTGAAAATCATCACTGTTGAAGACACGGCGGCTGACGATGATGATAACATGGCTCGTACCGTCGAAACACGGTACGGTTGTATGTTTGACGATGCACATTTCTTTGTTCTTCATAAAGCCGAAGTCTTGAAGCGAGCGGTGATTCTGTTCAGTAACGCCAATTATGGAAGCAAAGGCAGTGCTATGTGGCCACCATGGTTGGCAGTTGAATGTTGTTATGATAGTAGACCTTTGGAAGACGCTCTGGTAGTGGAGCGTACGTCTGTTGCTGTTAGATATGACAAGCCCAACACTCTATACGTTCAGCGATCGAGTTCGACTCCATCGTCTGCCGAAGAGCCCACTGGGAATATTGAAACGTCCTTCTGTTCCAAATATGTGCGATCAGAGAAGAATCGAGCCAATCGAATCTCTGTTGATTTCCCCCGAGTGGTGGCAAAGTGTGATAGTGATCAATATTTCGCTGTATACACTATTGTTGTGGACCTTTTGGTATATTCAGAGCCAGTGTCTAAACAGACAACTGAGAGACTTGAAAGACTAATGTTGACGACAGATTTCAGAGACATGACCAAGGCAGTTGAACGACTGACATTGCTTCAACGAGACATTTTCCAGCTGTTTGATTTACGTGAAGAGTTTTATATTCGTCATGACGAATTGGATGAAAACGGCATCTATGATTTACTGGTGGTGGAGGTTGAATTACGAAAAGTATTTATGGAGTTGATCGTAATCATGCAAGCCATGAAGAGCGGGCTCCAGAAGCATCGCAGAAATGATGCCAGCCAGTTCTTGAAATGGGCCGTATCATCGGATCAGATCATTTGGCATGCTCTGGGTGAAAAGCGACAGCCGTTTTTGGACATTGGATTAGCAGATGCCTCGTTCAATCGAATCGAGAGCTCGGATGGATTCAATTCCAATACAGTCGAAGTGGGTATGATGCAGGGATTCCATTTATCGCCAGACTCGATATATCCAGAAGTGTTTTCACCATTTAATAGTCCCAAAGACGGAGCCATTCAAGACCCAAGCGAGAAGCTGATTTCTGTCCAGTGGACAATGTTAGATCCTATTGGTGGCATTCCTATTATGGAGTCATTTAAAGTCAGGCTACAACCGTTGAAATTACAAGTGGAGAATCGCACTGGACGAGAGATATTCGCATATATATTCCCGTCCGATCGTACCGAGAGTCCGTTTATAGTGCCTCAAATGAAAGTTAAGGCTTCGCCGTCGTCATCGACTCTAGGGTCAATTGCAAGAAGGTCGACTGGATTGAGTCGTACGAGTGCTAGTATTCATAGCAGTACATTAGTAGATGAGACAGACACTGTTAGTACTGCTTCCGAAGTGGATTCAAGTATTCGAGAACGACAACAAGCGCGAAATCATCGCATGTATCTGACTAAAGATCATGAATCGGTGCGGTCAATGTCTACTTCTGTTAGTACTGGCACGTCTGGTATAAACAGTGGAGTGACAGCCAATCGAAACCCACGAACGTCGTTTGCAAGTAGCAGTTCCGGTCGCCAGGGTCTGTTTAAACACGATAATTCATCCAACACAGACCAAAGTATTGAATCCAGTAATACGGGAGGTAGTAAGCGAAAGAACGATAAGAAAGAGGTGGAGCTCAATGATGTCACGACAATGATCAAGCGAGCGTCCAATTACATGAGTATTGTTGACATTGATATCAGTAGTACGATTCTTTGTGTTTCATACAAGGTGAGTGAGCGGGATGGTTGTAAACATAGTGTATTCTAACACACATTTCTAGGGATCGGGTAGTCGCAACTTGACGGACATCCACGAATTTGTCATTCGTCTTCCTAATTTCCATTACAAGAACAAGACATGGTCTAATTTGGATTTGGCTACGCATTTGAAAAAGGGTAAGCTAGTAGTTGGGGGTAACCTGGAAGAGTCAACAAAAGACTAACGGTTGTTACAGATGTGATCAAAATGCTGTTCCAACATACTGGTGCAATCATTGGTAATAAACTGACCAAGCACCGAAAGAGGAAGCCTTTGGCCCAGCCCCTACGACAGATATCGAATTATGTGTCATTCACGTCGGTGGACGATCTTCGTGAGAAGCAGAGTAGGAGTAGTAGCAATGGCAGCTATGGCGGCGGCGGAGCGGTCAAGACTTCGACGGCCTCGGGTAGCGGTCATCGTAATGGAGGCTCGAGTTCCACCAGTTTGAGTTCGGCTCTTAGTCAAAGAGTACATCTTTTGAAGAACGGCAATAAGGGCAATGGTCAGAAGATAGCCGAATCCAGTGAGCAGACAAGACATCGAATGTCTCACATGAGCTTTACTGAGACGGTTGCTAGTAATGATAGCAGCGATGATGATGGTGAGGATGAGGAAGATAATGTATCAGTGGCTGAATCGAGCATTATAGAACCAGACGCAAGTGTTGATAGTTCTAAATCTACTACTACGTCGGCTGTGGAGCCACGTGAACCCGTATCGTCTCAGCCAAGTTTCGTGGGTAATCCTATCTCGCCACATCAGTCGGTGAGGTCGATTTCAGTGAAATCCAGTTCTGTGGAGCATACTTCTACTAGTACTACTAGATCCAAGACGGCTACTGAGAATTTCCGGACTCCTCTGGCTCTGAGCCGGTCTTCATCTGTGTATAATGCAGACGAAGCGAAACCGCTTAGAGAAAGAGAACGGGGCTCTTCGGGGACTATGTTATGGTTAGATAACAGCAGCAACAACAGCAGCAGCAATAACTCGTCATCTCCATTCAGCAAGCTAAAAAGGCTTGCTTCAAGACTACATGATGACGATTCCGACACCAAGTCGACGCACAGCGAGACAGATCAGGATGATGGAAGGAGAAAGAGTCACTTTTTGAAGGGTCTAGGACTTTCAAGAAATGCCAGCTAATCATGTGTAAAGTATTAATGAATTAATTGTATGGTCATAATATCGTAAGGTGAGCTACCATCTATTCATATCGCATTAATCAACCGATTGGGCCCTTGGATGGCATATGGCTAGGCACGGACCAAGGACGACGCCTCCGGCGGCTGGGCGCTGCCCAGACCCGTGGCTCCGCTTCGCGGAGGGCTGGGTCTCGGGTGCTCCAGTCTCCACAGGGAGCAAAAAAGACTACTCCTCCTACCACCACCACCACCACCACCTAAAATCTGAACCCGAAAAATACTCTGACGGTAAGTTGAGCTCGTAGTATTTGAATCTCCTGCATCAGGATAAGTGTCGTTCACGGTCGTCATGTCAAGTAATTGTTCGTCTAGTCAGTTGAGCTCGTAGAATTTGAATCTCCTGGATTCGTTAATTTGTCGTTTGTCATGGCATCATACCGTTAGGTGATTGTAGAACAAGACTGGCATAATTTCTAACACTTTTGATTTGGTCAGTTAATTCTAGATCCTTCATCTAATCAGCCAGGTCAAGTCTTTTTCTTCTTTTTGACCGCACCTCCATCCTCATAGGCATCCTTGCGCTTCATCTTGAATCTCCTGGACAGGCCAGTTGAATCATCGTTGGACGACTCACCAGTCATGGCTGCGGTACTAAGAGATCCGTTCCGTCTAGAATGAGACTGGTAGAACGGACCTTTGGCATATCTTCTACCATCAGTGGCATCTCCGCTACCGACTGCTTGATCATTTCCTGAAGCATTACCTTGCCAGTCAGCAGCTGGAAACGCAGCACCGGCTGGAGCTGCTAACAGTGCCCCATCGAATCCAGGGATTCCAGTACTTGGGCTTGGATCCAACGATAACGAATACTGTAGCGATCTCTGATCCAGGGGCACTAAAGCTGGAGGCTGGCGCGGTGGGTCAGACTGCTGGAACCGTGGCTGTCTTGCCAGAGACAGCAGTGACCATTCTCCACTCGGGCTAGCATCTGGAATAGTATGTTTGCCCCACAGGTCGGCAATCTGGTTTTTATATGATTTACGAAGTTTCTTCTTCTCGCCCGTTATCGGATTGAATCTCGCGACCGAAGACGCCAGATCCGTCAGTCCATACAACTCGGTGAGATTCTGTGTGCCACTAGGAAGACATGGCTCGACCTTTTCATTGGATACAAGATATAATGGAGGGTCCTCCTTGCCGTCCATTGAAGTTGGCATGTGAAGAAGCGATTGCAAGAACAAGAGCAGGCAGGTATGAACGGGTGTATTAAGGGGAGTGGAACTTGGATGGTTCCTAGTTGACAGAATGAAATATGGCGATTATTATTATTATTATTATTATTATTCATTATAAATCACTATAAAGGGCCAACAGGTCAGGTGATCGTTTGCAGCGTTCGATCCTCAGTTCATTGAGCAGGCAGGCGGTATGGCCAGCTTTGGCTAGGGAACGATGCACATAGTGTGTAACAGCCTGGGGAAAACCTGATATCAGGAAAAAACCCAGACCCATCGCTCCTTCGCTTCTGTTGGAGAATAAGTGACCCTAAGCGCGCTGAAGAGCGGCCGAAAGGGTGATTAAGCCTTTCTTGGTCGCTAAAGCGCGGCGGAGATCTCCTCCGCAAAAGCGTCGAAGGGCTCCCATCACAGGTTCCTGGTCGGGACATTCCAGGATGTGATGTTTAACAGACAGGATTGCGCTGCCACAGGGGCAGGAAGAACTTGGCGTTGTGCTCCCCCAGAGTCGATTCTCCCCGAGTGAGACATGTCCAGAGCGGAGTTGCACCAGCATGCTCAGGACTCGTCGCGGACTGTGCTGTAGATATTTACCCAAAGGTAACTGGCCTACCTTTGTAGTAAATGGGGGGGAAGGTGCAATTTGTCGAAAGAGGGCTCCATCGGTGCTCCTCTCGCAGCCCCTATATTATATTATTATTATTATTATACGTCGGATTCGTGACTAGGGCACCTGGCTACCCGAATATTTCAACACATATTACCCCTGGAAAGCCAGCCGTATCAGGGGTGTCTTTTTATACCTCCCCGTCACTCAGGTCGGTGACTGTGTCCACCGCCATTGGAAGAGGCTGCTGGCGCCTCATGACTGCCCTCCTCAAAGAAGAATACATATACAATGAGTTGGAACGCTTCTTAGCCCAGGAGAGTCAAAGACCCATCACTACAAATCTGTCGCAGCACTGGGTTGATCTCAAGTACAATCTCCGGCGTAAGTGCAAAAAGCTTGAAGCACGGGCAGCCTGGGAAACCAAAGGCCTTATGATCCGTGCCCGCTGTCTTCCTCCTCAAGCCGCTACTGACAAGAGCCAATCCCTTTGCGTTCGAGTCCAAACTCTTCGGAGACAGTTCCTTTATCCCAGGACTGAGAGACCGGTAAACGGACCAGCTCACCACCGCACCTAAAGCCACAAGTGCAGTGGCCTCAACCTTCTACTGAGACCTCTACAAGCCCAAACAAATGAACGAGGTGCTAGCAGATCAGCTCCTCCACCATATCCCTCAGAGCCAACGCCTCTCCTCTTAGCGATGCTGAGGACTTAGAAACTCCCTTCACTCTGGAAGAGCTGGCAGAAGCCATGAGACGATGCAACCGACGGAAAAGTCCCGGCCCCGATGGTCTCCCAGTCGAGATATACTTCTACTTTTGGAGCTACCTCGGGAAATCTCTCCACAACGCCCTCCTGTAGTCGCTTCAGCACGGTCACCTCCACCAGGACCAAACGCTGTCGTTAATTCACCTCATATGGAAGAAGGACGACTGCCACAATATCAAGAACTATCGCCCTATCTCCCTAATAAAGTAAAACGAGGGGACCTTATGAAACAAGTGGAAATCAGACCCTGCGCTAACATGTTGAATCCAACAATGAAATAGAAATTTCCAAGTGACAAGCCTTTATCTGGTGGCACATGTTGACTCCGTCTTCCTATGTATTGTTCTAAGCGTTGTATACCTGTAGAACAGAGACGTTAAGACGTTAAGACGTTAAGACGTTAATTGACTACTTACCTACTAACGTTTTGAGCGAAGCGATTAAAAAGTTAAACAAACCATAAAAGCCAACAAATAGGTTTTCCCATAATATCCGAGAGAACTGGCTTTTTTACGGCGCTTTAACAATTGAAAATTCGACCAGGTCCTAAAATGCTGACTCCTGCAAAGAGCCAAATAAAAATATTTTAAACCTCTGACAAGCCATTATCTGGTGTACCAGCAACTGATTATGGGTCAGAAGTTGGGATTTCTCGCAGAATCAATGCAGCAGTGGAGTACGCCATAAGAAACACTGCACCCGTATATATTGTTTCAATATGACCAGATGTTGACAAATTCCCGTTCGAACTTCAAAACGACCTCAAAAGAAAAACAAAAAGATTCTGACTTGATCCAAAACACTTTCAAGGAACTACCAGCAGAACGTTCGTAAAATACGCGAAGACGACGGGACATCTCCATTTCTGAATAGGGCCAGGCCATTTCCAGGAGGTGACGACAACCCGGACAGACTAAAGTATAAGTATATACGCTATACCTATCAAGAATTTGGCTTTCGCACCCATGCGTTCGATGGATAAAATCAAAGGATCAGTGCTTCCGAAAGACGGAAGCATCGATTCGGTCCTCAACGAAGCAAACGCACAGGCGGACCTTGAAAAGTTCATTGAGTGCGCAATAAAAGGTTATCTGAATCCTATTCTTAAACATGAGCAAAGAGGTGAAATAAGGCTAGTCCACGACAGCGCAAAAAGTCGTATTACTGACAAAGTAATCACCCCTGGTCTAGTTTTCAAAAAGGTACAAATGGGAACACCCGACTTTGCAGTGGCGGTGGTAAAGATTATAAGTGCCAAGTTGAACTTTGCACAAATCCTGACGGAACTGGGTAAACCATTGTCTGATATCCATGACCAGGTCTTACAATGCATGCTATCCTACAATACTCCTTTCGCACTAGTTTCGAATTCTCTCACTTTTTGTTGCGTAACACTGACCGGATACACTGACAAGGTTACAAGTTTTCAACTGTATCATATTCAGCGGACAAGCAGCGCACCAAGCCCAACAGAGATGATATGTGCCTTCATTCTGAGCGCAAGCGAAATTAACTCAGGTGCAGAAGGGAGGAAACTTTTAGACCGTATAGCAGAGGATGGTCGCAAAGCATATACTGCCCACGTTCTCAGTCTCCACGACCACAACGACACGGCACTCCAAGAAACCACCGCCGACATTGGAGCTCTCAGCCCTTGACCGACCCGCCCTTCTCTCACCGACTATCGACCGCCTGGGTCTGCCTCCGGCGGCTGGGCGCTGCCCAGATCAGAAAAAAAAAATAGATCCAAAACCAGTCTTAAGTCTTACAATGATTCCTGTTTAAAATAATACACTCTTTTATCGGATTAGATAGACAGATAGAAAATCAACCCATCATAGGTTCCTGGTCGGGACATTCCAGAATGTGATGTTTAACAGACAGTATGGCGAAGCGACAGGGGCGTTGTGCTCCCCTAATGTCGGTTCTCTCCAAGTGAGACATTTCCAGAGCGGAGTTGCACCAGCGTGCTCAGGACTCGTCGCGGACTGTGCTGTAGATTTACCCAAAGGTAACTGGCCTACCATTGTAGTAAACGGGGGGGAGGGGGGAAAGGTTCAATTTGTCGAAAGAGAGCCCAATCGGTTCTCCTCTCGTGGCCCTGTTGCCAGAGCTCGATCATTTGCTTGTAGCAGATGTTTTTAAGGGCGTTGCAGAAGCCAAAATGTGACGCTTCCTGTGGGTCAGGTGTGGCGCTGGTCCGTCACTGAACTTGTAGGGCTCGCCAGTTAACCTGTCAGTCTCGGTTGGGAGGCTAGTGACCTGTTGATGCATCCAGAAGACAGTGGATCTAGGAGATCCACCTATAAAGGACTCTAATAGTGGATTTGTGGATGCCAGTCTGTACCTGGCAGTAGCGGCAAGCGGCAAGCGCAGGGTCTGAAGCCGGAACTGCATCGGAGGGGTGCCAGCTTCAATGTGTAGGACGGTTTTCGGCGTGGATTGGCGAGCTCCCAGGATTTTCCGAAGAAATACTCCTATGCGACTCAGTTGATAGACAGTCTGTTTTGTTTTGGCAATGGAGTTCTTGATGAGCTTTAAAGTTGGGCTTGAATGATGTCCAGAAGCTTAACTTGGTGGTCCTCTTCCTTGACCTTCCCGTTGGGTAGGTGAAGCCTGGTTGGCGCTCGAGGTTGTCTGGTCCTTTCAAAGTGTATGAGGCCGAGCTCTGGGACACGCGGCCAGGATAGATTCCAATTTGCGGCCATTCTCATGTGGAGTGCCGTGGCAGTATATAGTAATGTCATCGACGTAGCCAAGGATGTTTCCACCCAACTCCTTCACCACCTTGTACAGCGGAGTGGTGTAGACCAGAAAGAGAAGCGGAGAGATAGGTGAACCCTGAGGTATGCCTGTCTGGACCGGACCTTCCGGCTCCAGTATCTCGTCCGCCAACATGGCAGCCCGCCGGCGTGTCATGAAGTGGTAGACCCACCTTATCGCAGCTGCGGGCAGCTTGAATGCTTCCAGTGTCATGAGCAGCGTGTCACGGTGGACATTGTCAAAAGCTCCTTGCAGGTCAATCATCATGGCAGTGGTGGACATCCCCTCACATTCTACCTCGTGTAAAAGTTGTAGGAACGGCGTCAGGTGCGGAGTAGCCTCGACGGCTGCCAAATTGTTCCGCGGGCAGTATTTCCTGGGTGAGGTATGCAAGCCGCTGTTGTACTATTTTCTCAAGAAGCTTGCCCATGCAGATAAGGAGCGCTATAGGGCGATATGCTTTGGGCATGTCATATGATGGCCTCCCAGGTTTGCGGAGAACCACAACAGAGGCAGTTCGCCAGGCTTTGGGATGGTACCCGTGCGTCAAGCAGGCAGCCAGGAGATTATCCAGGGCAGCTTGGAACCGCTTTAGCTTGTAGGCTCGTTTGATTACCGCGATAGGGAGGTTGTCAGATCCGGGCACTGTGCTGGAGGCCATTGTCGAAAGCGCATTGTCGATTTCGGTAGACTCTAGCACAGGCCATCTTGTATCAGCGACCACGCTCGGCGGGGACTGATGCCAGGGTGGTGCCGGCAGGAGAAGGGCATCGCGTAACGCATTGACCTTTCCTACTCGCGCGTCGTGGTCTTGTGGCCGTTTGGCAGCCGCAAGTTCGGTATTCGCGGTCAGGACCTTTGAACCCCTCCAGATACTCCTTCCAGTGATTCTTTTTCTGAGCTTCGATTGATTGGAAGTACTGCCTTTCATTGTCGATGTATGATTGCCGGTCTTCCCGCGCCTTGTGGTCAGAGGTCAGCTGAGGGTCCACCACCTTTTGGAGTGAGGAGAGATGCGCAGCGGTGGCGCCGCTTAGGATGTCCGCCAATTGACGTGCCAGAAAGTCAATCTGCTTATCGCAGGTCGGTGAGGGGGCAGTGATAGGGGCCATGGCCGAAACAACTTCGGAGACAGCCTTGTGGAGGGTGTCTGTCAATTGACGTGCCAGAAAGTCAATCTGCGTATCGCAGGTCGGTGAGGGGGCAGTGATAGGGCCCATGGCCGAAGCAAGTACCTTATCAAACTTCTCCCAGTCGATCTTGCGGTAATTCAAGCGACCGGGCGATTTTCGGCAAAGTTCGGCAAGGTGGTCATCAGCTGCGATGGTCCAACTGAGTTGCAGATGATCAGAACCGACATGTGCTGTAGATGCCGCCAAAGACCAGGTCTAACACGCTGTTGGCCTCATTGGGGGCCGACACCAGTATGAACCAGTGTTTTTCAAGCCAGTCGACAAATGAGTTAGCTTCTGAGGTGCCTAGGGTTCGGTCAGACCACCAAGAGTGATGTAGGTTGAAGTCGCCCGCTAGGATGGTGTTGCGGGGATGGATATTGGCCGCCTCTCAGGCGCTATAAAAGCGTCCCAGGATTCGAGAGGGACTTCCGGGAAGTCGCTGGGTCTTTTCGTTGTAGATGTTGACAATGGTGATGGAGCCTATTCGGACGGTGACAATGTCCTCATCAGAAAGAGATTCCACCATTTCAATCTGCTGCTCCTGGTAGCTACGTTGGCTGACGTATACTAGGGCCCGCCACCAAGTGGTGGACGGAGCCCTTTTTCGTTCGTGGGTTTCGGGATCCCACAGGAGTCCTGGTTCCTGTAGCAGCAAGATGTCAGCTTCATGTATCGCTGTATTCAGTATGCTTTCTGTAACCGCAATATTGCGATTACAATTCAGTTGAAGCAAGGGTCCTCATCAAATGTCAGCTTCATGTGCCGCTGTATTCAGTATGCTCTCTGTAACCGCAATATTGCAATTACAATTCAGTTCAAGTATACGCCCTCCGTAGTCGGCTGACTCGACTTCGGAGTGCGCCTGAAGCGTCTTATCTGGTAATCAGCAAATAAGCGGGCTTTCATAAACTATTTAACTTCTTCTTTGGTCCGCAAGGCAATCACAACTGACTGATGGTTGCTTGCCTGCTTTTCCCGTTCAAGGGGGACGAGACCTCTCGGGGTGGTGGCAAGTTCAATTGGGGCACCTCGATATGTATTCCGGGTTTCAATAGATGCTCGCACTTCATTCATGCTAGCCTCCTTACGGACTCCATGAAGGACTGATCGCAGCATCACACAACCGGTACAGCCTGTGAGTTGACACCTCCGGTGGCTGGGCGCTGCCCAGACCCGTAGCTCGCTTCGCTCGGGCTTGGACCACGGATCAGACGGAGCGCTCGGGCGTGGACCACGGATCTGAATGGGCTCACTCGAACACGGACAGTGCCTACGAGTTTGCCTGCCTGCAGGTTTTATGTGAAGCTGAAGCAGAGATCATATAATCTGACCTTCAATTCGTTTGATTACGCTTTCCGTTCACTGTAATCACCCTGCGTTTGATAAAGCCACTCACTCAGCGGGGTAATCAGGGGCGCATTTGACCATACGAGCTGGACTCGTATTATCAGCGCGATAAGAGATAAGCAATGTCGTGGATTGTCACTAGCTGAATAGTTGAGGCCAGTGCTTGTCTCAGTTCATATTTCAAGTCTTTTCCGTCAGACGGAATCGTGCCCTTCTTCCTCTTGTGCTTCAATGTGGGATTACCCCCCCTCTTGTGCCTCATTGTCAGCAGCAGCCCTGATTGTTGAGCAGAGAGGGGCAACAGGATCTGCAGCAGAGTGGGGTAGCATAAAAAAGCGGGAAAAGCCACACAGTAGAACTCCAAGCAAAGCCAGAGCTGGAGAATAGGCATTGACAAGAAACAGACATCGGTTTGTGAAACAAGGTTGGCATGACTGAATATTGGACATTTTCAAAACATGTTTTACAGATAACAATGTAGTACTCTGTGGTAACGGGTGGTCCTGAGACATGCTTCGGAGTATGATTACTACCCCACTTCCATATGCCCGTTTGTAGAATATCTGCACCATGCAGCACAACAGAATAAAGTTGCTTTGAGGATAACAACTGCACCTGGTGGTAATACGCTGGCATTGGCTCTGCCGGCGTTTTACCAGCGTCGTTCTAGAACTACGTGCAACGCTATCAGCATCTTGTCACCCGGCGGCGGCGACCGCCTGTCACCGCCTGTCACATGTATCTGTTGAGTCGCTCGTCGCTCGTCGCTCGTCGCTTCCCCCGATAATGTAATATTCTTTCCAAGACGGCGATCCTTACCCCTTGTGGCTGTCGTCTTGGGCTATTAACCCCAGTTTTTCCACCCCGCAATCCGCTACTTTACCAAACCCGAACAAATGCCCGCCGCCCACCACTACCCCTCATTAGAGGGGTATCGATCGCTTGTTTTATTGATCAAGACATTTTTCAAGTAGTGTTACTACTAATCGTTCAATTCTTCGTATTCCAAAATTGCCAAGTGTATATGTATATTTGTGATTGTGGATTGTGAATTGTGAATTGTGAATTGCGCGAATGTTGCAACTTGGGGGGGAATCAAAAGGCAAGTCTAGTGTGTTTGCATGGTCTAGATTATTTCTGTAACTAACAAGCTATTGTCCAGCTCTTGTGCCAAACTTGGAACATGTCTTTATCTCCAATATTAGCCATGAATTCGCTGCCGTCTCTTGTTAGACCGTCGCTGCCTCCGCTTTCTGACCAAAATGGGCTTCATAATCTGGTGGTCCCTGAAGAGAGCAGTAATTCGCCAGCTGTCGCGTCGAAGCAGCGTCATTCCAAGACTCCAGGTAGCGCCAACGGCAGTAGCGGCAGTAGCGGCGGTGGACCGAATAACAAAAAGTATCGATGTTGTTATTGTGACCGAGCGTTTTCTCGCAGTGAGCATCGAACGCGTCATGAACGGTCCCATACCAAGGAAAGACCGTTTCACTGTCCAAAATGTCCTTCGACATTTGTACGAAGAGATCTACTGTTGCGACACGATCGAACGGTCCATGCCCCAAAGATCAAGTCATTATCTGATGGGCTGAAAAAGCCTTTGTCCGTGAACGGGATGGCAAACGGTCAGGGTAGAAGCAGTTCCAAGGGAAGTGCTAATACGAGCACGAACACGGTCCCGAGCACCAGTACCAGTACCAGCACCAGCACCAGCATCAGCACCAGCATCAGTACGAGTACCAGCTCCAGCTCTAGCTCCGGCCTCAGTACAAGCACAAGCACAGACACAAACTCAAACTCAAACTCAAACGCGGGCTCTACTGATACAAATACTCTACCTCCATTAGACATGCTTGGAGGTCCGTTGTCCTTGTCGACCTTGGCCAATGCAGCTACTACGTCAAGCTCGGAGCCATTGAATCTTCACACACCGGCCAATAACAACCATTTAGATACGAGGTCTGTGCTTGCAGGCGATGGCGATGATTTCAATGCTGCAATGTTGATGACTGAATTACAGCGGTCGTACCCCAAACAGAAACAACAGAATCTCAATCTCAACCACAATCATCATCAACAGAAGCCACATCCACAATCCACAAAGGGTGTGACCAGTATAGGTAGAAGATCGCCGATATCACCGCCATTATTTGATGCAAATCAGCAGAATCAGAATCAGAATCAAAATCACTCGCAGACCGCGAATCTACCCTTCCATCAGTTTGATTACTTTGATCGTACAAAGCAATCGACGTCACAATCAATGCCCCAATCACAGCCCCCGTCACACGATCCCAACTCTCACAACATGCCATCAAGTACCCCGTCTGCCGGAATGTACCTACCGCCTTTTCAATTCAGAAAAGATTCAAACTTCAGCAATACCTCGACCAATAGTACTGATAATCATACTTCATTCCATCATTCGAGTATCACCTCGGAAGCATCTCAGCTTCATAGCCCGCCTCTGTTGACATGCAATGTCCCTCAGTTCAGCTCATCAGCGTCCATTGCGCATCTACTGAAATTTTTCAACGACAACGACCCAATCATCAAAGGGCAACAGCTGCTTCACTCAGTGCCCACCAAGCTGCAGATGAACCGGTATCTGTCTTCATATTTTAATTTTTTCCATCCGTTTCTACCGTTTCTTCATGTTATTACTTTTGAACCACACACTATAGCCCCAGCACTGGTTTTCGCTGTTTGTTCTATTGGAGCCATTCTTTGTAACGAGATCAATATGGCTACAACGTTACATAGCACGTCAAAAATAATTCTCAGCTCAATTCAGCAGTTTAGTAAAGATTTCCCCAATGCTCATAATGCCCCTATATGGGCTACTCAGTCTATGATTCTTAATATTGTATACGCATCATGGAGTGGAGATCCTCGAGGATTGGAATTCATCAGTTCGTACCGTACGTTGGTTTCCAATCTGGTAACGTCGGCAGTGTATGAGTTTTCTATCAAGGAAGGCTCGGGGTCGTCTCATAATAATAATAATAATAACAGACAACAGCAACCCACTTGGCAACAATGGCAACAGGATGAACAGGCCAAACGAGCGTACTTTGCCGTGTATACTATTTTCGGGTCCTTGACAGCTATTTTCAATTACCCATCTGCCATTGATAATAGTCGCATCCCTAACAAACTGCATCTGCCATGTTCAGAAGTATTCTGGAACACCGCGTATGAATCAGAGTCGGATTGGGTGTATAACTATGTTCATGAAACAAACTTACTTCCACCAGTTACCTTTTCAGACGCGTATCATGACCATTTGATTGACGGTCACAATGCGGGTGCTAATAACCATAATAATATCTCGCCATTTGGTACCAAGATCCTTATTACTGCATTGCTGTTGGATGTTACGGCCGGGAACAACCCGACAAATCCATTTTATACAACCAAGTTGAAGCTCATTAATGGTGTTAAGAACTGGGATATCATTGCTCGCGATCCGCACCCAGGTCAAGGCCAGTTGGTTAGTCGAATGGCCATCAACTCGCCACTATTTAATCTCACATTACCAATGATTGATGGTGACAAATCGGGTCTGATTTCCAGAGTAAAGGCTCAGCAACATCCTCTGATTGTATCTGGATATATATTTTCGCTGGTGACGCAGATTCGGCTTTTGATTGATGTTACGTCGGTCCATGAAGTTATTCGATATCATGTTCCTCATGATATTTGTCATGCCTCGCTACATATTCTGGGAGTTCTTGGTAGCACGGGAAGATTAAAATCTCCACAACTCACAAGACTGGTCGGTCAGTGTTTTGATATCTTCCAACTGCCCAGCATGTTGGGATTACGTCTGCTCAAGTCGATGCTGGGCAATCCACTGATTGCCGCCTCCATAGATAGTGTATTGTGTGGATTTGAAATCTCCCTGGTGGTTATTATGTGGTGTCATCGAGTGGAACAGGAGATGATGATGGCGGTTGTGGACTCGCCCGACCGGGATGAGCTGGTGGTCTATGAATCGATTGAACGTCTGTGTAATGATTGTGGGCTTGAGAAGGTTCAAGGTCAGTTGGCCCCTACTCTAGCCGTCTATGCTGCAGATATCCTTGAGGGAGTCGAATGTTGGGGAATAGCCAATGTATTGAGTTTGTCGTTGCGGTCGTTTGGTTACAGTCTGTTTCCTTCAGCAGCACCTCAGGGATCTGTTCAAGGGCAGGTTGGCGGTTTCGTCAATAACTCAACAACCAACAACAACAACAACAACAACGACGCCATGAGAAGAATGATGTCGACGTCGTCAACATCGTCTACGTCCACCTCAGCAGCCACTCCCAACATGAACCGGAGATTATCTTCAGCATATGCTCATCACGGCAATCCAGGACTGCCTCCTACAGGTTAGAATCACTAACCAGCTATTTATCGTATCTCTTGTACTATATATATATCCTTGTGTCGTCGTCGCGGATCATTACATGTAGATGTATTGAGAAGTGGTAGATAATATATAGAATATACAACAAACATCACAGACCCTTTCAGTACTTTTTAAAACAAATGTGTTCAAACTTTAAGCCTCAAGGTTAAGACGGCCAGAAGCATTAGTGACCTTGACACCGAGAGCCTTTGCCTTTTCAACAATGGCAAGTCTCTTTCTTGAAGAAACGTTGTGAGCAATTTCGGCAGCATAAGTCTTGGTGTGGAGGAGCAAAAGGTCGAGATCATTAGTGTTGGAGACAACAAACGTCTTGTGTCCAGAAGGAGACAGATGTCTAGTTTTCTTGTTGGATCCGTAACCGATCTTGGGCATTCTAATGGTACCTCTGAATCTTCTGCGCACGGCAGAGTCGATACCCTTGGGTTTTCTCCATGATTCACCGACTCGGTCGTAACGGTCAGAGTGATGTCTCTTGAATTTCTTGGCGTGTTTCTTGACGATTTTGGGGTGTGGGAGTGAGGCGGCCATCTAGAAAGTTAGTAAGACAGTACGTCAATACGAGCAAGAAAGACTTGGATGGAGGATATCCGACAAAGTGGTGGTAGTAATAGTTGTCGTATAACTAATCAACATAAATAGTTGGTTTCGTTGGGGAATAGTACATGGAATAAATCTCAGTCAATGTTCAAGATCGATCGAAACTTCGCGTCGGTCGTTGCAATAGAATCGAATGTGAATCGAATATAGCCACTAATCTGGCTTGACAAATCTATTTTCAACTTGATTCATCGTCTTCCGTCTCCTTTCCTCCTCTCCTCCTCTCCTCCTCTCCTCCTCTCCTGTCTTTTTCCTCCTTTTATACTCTCATCTACTAACCTTTATTGTTGAGTTGATGTATACCTTGTCGACTGGTGAAGAGTATCAGCTACTATTAAAACTATACTGTATACCCAAGCTGACGGTGATTGTTTGAAATTCAGTGCGTTGGTACTTCCATGCGTATATTGGAGACCAGTGGTGTGCTGAATGACTGCGTACTGCCTATAAAGGAAGGCTAGCATACGTTAGCCGTAGTGTATGCCATGCCATGTTCACTGAGAGGCTGGCGAGTTGGGAGTTTGACAGTAGTAGTAGTAGTAGTAGTAGTAGTATTAGTAGTAGTAGTAGTAGCAGTAGAGCTAAAGAGGTAGAGTAGTAGTAGAGGAGTTGAAGAGGTAGAGTAGTAGTAGAGGAGTTGAAGAGTATTAGTAGTTGTACCAGTAGAGGAGGTGTATTGAAGGGCAGAGGAGGAGGAAGAGCTTGCAGCAGACGAACCGCATCAGCTGAATGCTTCCCCTGATCTTCATTCGAGAATCCCGCCAGCAGCCTGCAAGCGGCCACCAAAGATGCTGCTTATCGGACCCTGGCGATCTGCCGGCAACGCCAGCGGCTGTCCCTGGGGCCTCATACCATGGAGCTGTACATTAGGGCCCTCTCCGGTTATTATTCAGAGTGTTCAAGTCTAATAAGCTTCCCAGAATGCTTGTGATTACGTTCTGATTACGTTCCGACCCCTGACGTCACTGAGCAGAGGAGCCACCGGGCGCGCCCCGTCCGCAACTGGCGCCCTCGAGCGCAGCTCGAGCAACGGGTCTGGGCAGCGCCCAGCCGCCGGAGGCGAAGGAAAGGACCCCAGGGTCGCAAGACTGAGGAAGGTTCATTCGGTGCCGGAACCCACGGTGGTGGCAGCCGCACGCTCGTTATCAGCGAGACGGCCGAATGCGTGGGTGCTCTGCTCTGTACTCCATAGTATCATCACCATTGAATTACGTACGAGTACAGTAGTAGTAGACCAACGACGACGGACCGTGTTATAGTTCAATTGAAGTGATAGTAGGAGATTGTTTGGTGTTGCGCGAACAGGAAGTTTTTAGTTGAGCAACGGACTATTCGTTGACTGTTTTTGGCTGGCTAGCCTGTACGCTACTTGTACTGTACTGGTACGCTACAGTACTGTCAATTGATTAATACATCATTTATCTGCCCATCAATCGCAGACATGTCTTTTCTGGAGACACTCAAAAACAAGGCGTCGCAATTGTCGCTGTTTGATTCATCAAACTCATCAGATAACAAGCCGGAAGACTCGATCTATTCGCGCAAACTGAGCCGCGATGAACTGTTCACGGCCGATTATAGACTCCCCCCGTCTGAATCGCTGATGGATCAGGTGTCTGCCGAAGTGTCGATTGTATTGGCTTCTACCAATAGTGCCAAGGGAGCTCCGCTGTTTCAGGGCAAGTTATACCTATCCGAATCATTCATTGTCTTCACAAGTGCTCCCGACCCTAGAGACTGTACGTTCACACTACCATTGGTGACGGTGCGAAGAGTGGAGCGACTGCCATCCAAATCATATATTTTTGCATTATCAATCCATTTGTATCATGGAGTGTCGATTGTGATTCAGTTTGTTGGTCTGAGATCACATTGCGAATCGTTTTGTAAATTATTAAAGGATAATTTACGATCGAATCTACCCTTGATCAAACAGCTACGTCCTTTTCTTCACAGTTTCTATTCGGAATACTTGGTTCTACATACTCAGCATCAGGATGATACTGGCTCCAGCGACGCTCCAGGTCACACCCATGGCAGCGGCATTATCTCCAGTCGTAATACCACCACCAAAAGAAGCATAGCGGAGCCGCCTCAAGGACTGGGCCACATTTTCAGATATCCTGGAGACTCGAGAAAACTGCGCGACAAGTCGAAAATGAGACTATGGCTGGAATATTTCAATGAACATGGCCGGAATATCTCCATCATTCGCCAGCCAGGGTTTTATAAACTCATCCGAATCGGTCTGCCTAATAAGCTACGAGGCGAGGTCTGGGAACTGACTAGTGGATCCATCTATCTGCGAATGCAGAACCAACGACTATATTCGTCTCTGTTGGAAGAGTTTGACGGCCGTAGTTCACTGGCGGTGGACGAGATCGAAAAGGACTTGAACCGATCACTACCTGAATATAAAGCATATCAAGATCCGGAGGGTATTGGCCGTTTAAGACGTGTTTTGACGGTGTATTCATGGAAGAACCCAGATGTGGGCTATTGCCAGGCAATGAACATTGTAGTAGCTGCGCTGCTGATTTATCAATCTGAAGAACAAGCTTTCTGGTGTTTGAATACAATCTGTGATAAACTACTTCCTGGTTATTATTCGAAAACAATGTATGGCACTTTACTCGATCAAAAGGTACTCGAGTCGCTAGTGGAGAAAACCATGCCGGTGTTGTGGGATCATTTGGTTAAATACGATGTCCAGCTATCGGTGGTATCATTACCGTGGTTTCTATCTGTGTTTATCAACTCTATGCCGTTGGTATATGCATTTAGAATAGCAGATATCTTTTTTCTAGAGGGCGCAAGGACGTTATTCCAAGTGTCTTTGGCTATTCTACGAATCAATGGCGACGAGTTGTTGGATGCCACTGACGACGGAGCGGTGATCCAGATTTTAAAGTCGTATTTCTCGACTTTGGACCAATCGGCACATCCTCGATCCGAGTCGGAGAAAATGCGATCCGTCACCAAGTTCCAGCAATTAATGGTAATAGCTTTTAAAGAATTTTCCGTTGTTACTGATGAAACCATCAACCAGTTTCGATCAAAGTATGAGAACCAGATTCTGAGGGATATCGAAACGTTTGCCAAGCGCACGCAGATTCGCAATCTACCAAAATGTGTAAACATGACGGTTCAACAGGTGGGGATCATTTATGACCGGTTCTATGGAGTTCTTCAGGAAACAAGGTTGGGACTTGGTAATGCAAAGTCTGAAATGAATCTCGATACTTTTGTGGTGTTCATGGCCGGCATTGTGGACTGGATGAATCCAGTGTACCAAGAAATCGTCGGTGGGAACCCGAATAATAACCCTCGATTCACCCAGACCCAGATCCCGGCTCCACATGACTTTGTAGAAAGATTATATCGTCGTTGGGATACCCAACTCAAGGGAATGCTTACTTTAGGAGACATTGTTCAGGGTCTTGATAGGTTGGTTGAACCGGATCTCATGACTGCAATGTTCCATTTTTTTGAATTATATGACAGTGAAGGAACCGATAACGTGGACCGAGATGCCATTCTAAGCATGTCCGAGGGATTACTATTCCTCACCAGACCTTGGCGACAGGATCCTTTGATTCTCGATACCACGTCACTCAAGCAGATCCAGAAAAACAAGGACGATTATGAACGGTATCTAGAAGCAAAGAAAGAGTATGAAAAGACGACGAGAGATAGAGACGGCAATAAAGGTGAAGTGTCTACGGCGCCTCCAACCCCTGTCTCGTTATTAGACATTTCATCCTTGAAACACGAACAGTCTGCCCGGTACTTGTCGGCAATCAGTAGTTTTATCCAACGAGCATTTGAATATGCCACTCCAGTCGAAAGAAAACAAACCGAACAAACCGAAGAGGCTCCTACCACCAGATTGATAGATCATGAACAAGCAGAAGGCGGGTCCACAAGCTCGAGGGACAAAATCCACAACAATGCAGCCCTGGATCCAGATTCGCCTTTGACAATGAATCTGGCCACGTTCCGGATGGTTGTTTTGGCCGACGAGACCCTCGAACTGTTCTTCTCCCACTCGTCACAATCCTCGGTTCATTTGACGCAAAGGGGTACTGGGGTGTTTGACACGTCTAAAAGACGAGGCATTTCGGCCGCTGCGACTCTGCGAAATGTCTTTGACGGTATCATCAATGACGGTATGCGAGTGGCAGGCGAGCTACGTCGTCGCATCGATGAAATCGACAGACAGGCCAAGGAAGAGGATGATGACGACGATGTGTCGACTGTCAAACAGACAGATCGAGATCTACTGGAAGAGCATCAATCTTGAAAAATGTATCACAGGAAAAACTATAATTGACTACAATAAATATTTATAAATAATGAAGAAAAAAAAAACATTTTCACTTTAGCTTCCTATTTTCCTCCCATAATATTAAACCAAATAAGGAATCCATCTAATCAAGTCCAAACGCTCTTCTGAGAGCGGGAAACTTCTTCTTCTTGGCAATCGTTCCGTCCGCATTGATTTTGATCAGACCGCTGTCGTAAGAATTATCCGTATGGGATTGTTTTTTCGATGACTTTTTCGAGCTCGCAGTCGACACCTTTCTCGACTCGTTGTTATTGCCTGACCCAGACCGAGACACAAGCATCTTGGTAGAGTTTGAGGGAGAAAACACCCCCATAAACTTGCCCTTTGACTTTTGGGTCTGTGGAGCATTATTGGAGTTGAGTGCGACGACAGGCAATGTCGACGGCAATTCCAGATCGTTATCAGAATCCGAGTCTTTGATTCGCGATTGGAAGTGCCCGCTCATGGGTACCGACCCTCGGGGTATGGTAGTGGCTTGTGGTGGTGGCTGCTGGGAAACCGGTCGACGAGGCGTGGGTTTCACAATCTGAGGCGGGGGTCGCTCGTCACGCATGCTCATTCTTGAAAACTTGGTGGAAACTCGGTTCTGGGCCCGGCTCTCGCGTTCAAAGCTCGAGGTTGAAGCGGTTCTCTGTACAGTAGTGGTGGCTGCACTGGTGACTGGAATATGAGAAAAGTCTGGACGTTGGATGTTTGAACGCAACGAGCCAGTTCTATCTGGTGGCAGACTAGTTGGTAGATGAGAAAAGTCGGGTCGCTGAGTATTAGAACGTAACGAATGGGTTCTAAATCCATTGGTGATAGGAGCGCTCGGTTTCCTGCTGTTCGGGATGGATGATTTGGGAGAACCCTGCGCAGCGTCATTATTGTGATTGCGGAACCCGGGTGCAGACGGTTCTACCCATCCATTAGCATAGCCATCATAATAGCCACTTCCATTAATGTCATAGGGAGGTTCATTAGACTCGAGTTGATGTTGTTGTGGAAGGCCATCTCGAAGTGACAGTCTAAAAGGCTTTGTGTTTGGAGCCGCCTCGCGACCTTTTTTCCAAGAAGAGTCTGAATTGAGAGAAATAGCATCCAAGTCATCATCGTCCTGAGCATGCTCACCGTCGACAAGAGTTTCCGAAGGGGCGTCTTCCTGTTCATTATCTGAATCGAGAGCCAACGCGCGATAGTGATGATGGTGGGTGTTGGTTGGTGGTTGTGGTGGCAGCTGAGATGTAGGTGGAGGCGCATTTAAAGTCGTGGGCTTGGCTTTGCTTGGTTGTTGTACAATTTGATGTTCGACGATCTCCTTTTGTGGTCTTGTTTTATGCTTTCGAAGAGTATCCTGAAACTTGCTCTTTTGCTGGGGATGGGCCTTGTTGGACCTTAGTGACACATTTTTAGAGCTGGAGGAGGTGGTGGTGGTGCCGGTGGTGATGGCGGCATTTCTCATTTCAGTCTCGATGGGATCTTCAAAAGCATCTGAATACACCGAATTACCACTATCCGAATCGTCGTGTCGACTACTGTTCAAGGCCAAGGCAATGGCATTTGAAGAAGCGGTCTTGGTCGACTTGGCGGCTGCGGCAGTGGCCACAGGGCTCGAAAACCGACGATTATTCACCTGCTTGCCCACTGGAGTCGAGGCAGTCAAGGGGTGAGTCCTAGCAGCCAGAGACGCGGCGGCAGCATGAGTCGATTGTAAAGGCTTCAAGAACTCTCTATATCCGTCATTGGTGGAGGGAATGTACTCGATATCAGACTCTCCACTAAAGGAAACTCTGGTGTTTTTACGTTTGAGATTGGTAGTGGTGGTACTATTCGTATCAGCACCAGTACCGGCTCCACTTCCACCGCCATCAGACGACGAGTTTATTGATGAAGTATCCTTCAAAGCTGGCTTCATAGGGGAAATCGAACGTGGAGGAGGGACGTGTTTGACAGGAGTCGACCGTCTACGGGCCCTGGTGGCAGCATCATCTTCGTCGGCTTCCCTTAATGGCGAGAACGCGATTCTTGGACTGGAAAGACGTGGACTATTACCGCTACTACTGCTTACAGCCGATATCGAAGGAGGAGTAGCCAGTTTGCTAGTCGCCGGAGACGGGAAAAAGTCTGTTGTATGAACGAGATTCTCAGCATCTTCTTCGGAAACAGGGTTCAATTCGCTTTCAAACGACATGGCATGTCCGCCTCCAGATCTCGCACCAGCATTGCTTGTGGATCGTCTAACAGGAGTAGTGTGTAAAGGTACTGTCTTGGTACTAATCAATTGAAACGAGCCCAGATTGCGAACCGTGGTGGTTGTGAGGGACATTGTTCTGCCATGATGAGAATCGGTTGTGGTGGTTGTAGTAGTGGTTGTAGTTGTGGTTCTTTGTCTTGGGATGTTTCTTGCCGAGGCAGAGTTGGGAATACCAGTATGAGTAGTAGGACCGATGTTGACGGATGGCGACCGTCTGATAGAACCACCACCACCACCACCAGCCATTGCAGAGCTGTTGCTGGTTAACGAATCAGATCTCGCAAACGAATTAGCGGCTGCCAGACTATCGTTTGTTAGCGAATGTCTACGAAGTGCTGTAGCAGCAGCGGCAGAAGACAATCTGGCACTGGAGCCATTTGTATGTGACAGGTTGCCGACATTAGCAGCAGCGGCCAGAGCGGCAGGACTTGGAAGATGTCTATTTGGAGGAAGGTCGCCAACTCCTGTGTAAGAAGTTAACGAGTAAGTGCGATCCGACTTTCGTCTTGAAAACAGAGGCATGTTGAGATGGAGCTGAGATGACGAGTGGTATTGACGAGGTGAAAGCGGTTCACGCAAAGGAGTTTGCGAAAAAGGAGTTCACGCAAAGGAGTTCACGCAAAGGAGTTCACGAAAAAGGAGTTCACGCAAAGGAGTTCACGCAAAAGGAGTTCACGCAAAGAAGTTCACGCAAAGAAGTTCACGCAAAGAAGTTCACGCGTTCTTGGCAGATACAATGGGTCTAACAAACAAGTTGGGCGATTCTCCTTGCTGTTTGCTGTTGCTTGCTTTGTTGGTTTAACCTTTTGGGTGGACTTCAAAAGCTATTTTTAGCGGGTCAGGCCTGAACAGATTGTGTTTGCACACTTTTTTTGCTTGAATTAACTCTGGATTGAAAAAAAGCTCTGTGGAAAAGTATCGCACATGTGAGATAGATTACTTCCGTAGCGGTTACAGATTTGATAGGCGCACTTTGGATAAATGTGCGTTTTTGCTGCGAGATTCAGGCGGAACGCATACGCAGGATCGTGATAAAAATAAGGTGGCAGGCTGGGTCGATTGATGGGCGCTCGGGCTGTCGGGGCGCGCTCGGGCGGCTCCGGCACATGACAGAGGGTAGTGGCCACTTTTCATCGGCCCGATCTTGAGAGCTCGCCAGCTTTGCTTGTCAGCTTTGCTCGCCAGCTTCTGTCTCGTGCGCATGGTCATTGCCATTTCGGCCATTGTGTGCAACCTCTTATTGTCCCCCTGCCGCCTTGACCAGGAAAGGGTACGGGTGGCCTGGCGATCGAGCACGCAGAGACGCCTGTAGGGAGGTAGGGAGGTAGGGAGGTAGGGAGGTAGGGAGGTAGGGAGGCAGGGAGGTAGGGAGTCAGCGATAGGGAGGCAGCGAGGCAGCAAGGCAGCGAGTGGAGTATTGATTGAGCTGATGCTGAGAGCAGGTTGCCGAGGCTAATCTCCAATGAAAGGCTTCTGAAACTGAATATGCTGGCTGATCTTATGTTGTATACTTTGCGCTCCCAAAATATAAAGTCTATTAACCTTATTTCACAAACATTCTTATTACTTGCTACTACAATTAGTTACTACAATTAGTTACTACAATTTGACTTATAATCATTCTCTTACGTTGTAAACGAATGTAGATCAAATAATAGGTGATGTTTCACTTTATATACTGTGCCTTGATCTTGCATTCTTATGCAGATCGGACACATCTATCTAATCTTATCAGTAATTGGCATTCATCTAACTAATTATACTGGTCGCACCAGAAAATAAAAGAATTGAACAAAACACCAGATAGTAGATGGATTTGACAAAGAATGAAACATCTAAAACACCAAAAAAGTATGGAAAAATTATAGGCATCCATCCGCATCCCCCTTTCGCTTCCACCTCCTCATCATCTAACCTCTGAATCATGGCCCTGCTTCATTCTACGAACTCGACGGGATCTTAATGCTATGTCGGAATTTGTGTTTCTCCAGGAATCAACAGCCCGTTGAATCAATCCTCGCTTGTTGGCTAACTGGGGATTCAAATATGCCAAACACCATCCAATGCCGTTACATTCAAACTCGTACTTTTGACGATTGCCCTTGTACTCCTCAGGAGGAACTGCTGCTCGCGGATAAATACAATTATTGGTTTTAAACTGCTCACTGAGTTCACCTGGGTCAACCGATTCAATATCACATCGAATACAGTAAGTCGACCGCACTCGTTCGTGCGAATACTGGAATGAGATCCAGCAGGTTCCATTTTCTTCGACTTTCACAAATGTTGGAATCGTGGCAGGAATGGGTCCTGGTAGCTTGGTGCGAGCCTTTGGTCGTGCCTTGGCCTTCGCCTTGGCATTGGCATTGAGCTTGGTGACTGAAGACGATGAAGAGCGTTTACTTTTGATCGATCTGGAAGGGTCTGACAACCTCGGTCTTCCACGACCTCTTTTAACTGGCGCAATAGTGGCTTCAGAGTAAGACGATGATTTGTTTGCACTCGAGGAAGGAGGCGACGTGACTTGCTTCTTGACAGTTGTATTTTTGGAAACGGGATTATTGACCTTGGCGACCCCATCGGTAAATTCAGCCTCTATCTTTATTTGTTGTCCAGATAATCGAGGCAAACGTTCGGACTGAATAGGAGTAAGAATCCTCTCATCGTCATCATCCACTATGTCATCATCGTCTGATTGAGTCCTACGTTTACAGTCAGAATCACTCTTTTCTGCCAAAGGGCTAAGCAACGGCGAGCATTCAGACGGTGAAGAAGGTACGGAAAACGTTTGTTGTGGTTCATGTCCGCAGACAGGCAAGGTCAGATTACTGGAAATGGTGGGGTCTGACGAGTTGACATGCTCGTCGAAAGTTGTATCGCAAGTCCAGCTAGGAATATCCTCCAAGTCCTTTGATAGAAGAAGAGGCTTTTGCTCAAATGGGGACATTAGTCTGTCGGACGAAATATCGTTGCTGGCAATTATAGTCTCGTCATCATCACTAACTAAACGTCTGAATCTCGATGTGGACTCTTCGGAATGCCGCTGGCTGGAATAGATGGCAGTATTAAAATCGTAATCAACTGATGGCGACCTAACTGGTGTCGCTGATCTAGGGGTTGTATTAGCAGTCAGCGAGTAAAGTTCAGAGAAAGGTGAACAAAAACCAGTCAGATCAGGGGGCGCTGGCCAAAGCCGATATTCTCTAGTGTGGACTGGAGAAGGAGAGCCAGAACACAGTCTCGATAGATTGTTTGTGGACAAATGTACGGAAATGCAAGACAAAGACGAAGAAGAAGAATAAGTCATGACATTACCAGGGGAAACACTGTTTGATCCACTCGCGTTGTCGGAAACCTCATGATCATTGCCAATGCCGAAAATGTCGTCTGAAAAATGTGCAGACACTCGACCAGACTTATTGTACTTGGTCATAATTGTGTTCTGGGGGCCAAAAAAAAATGACAGGTAATTTGCAAACTGTAACGAGGGCACAACAGACGAGCAAAGAGTTTACCTGCAAAACAGTACTGACAGAATAGATAGAATAAAATAGCAACACAGGTTGTTCCTGACGGGGAGTGGACTTCCACGATTCTTTCTTGCCGCCTAAAACTGCCCTCAGACCTTCCAGGAGATTATATATATCCTTGACACGTTGGTGTAGACGATGCGGGTTTTGATTAGTTTTCTGCTGCTAGCATGCTCTGTGCATTACTTTTCGAGAGTCATCTCAGTTACAGGTTGCATGCATGCTCGACAGATAAGCGTGCATACGTCAAGGAAGCTGCAACTTCACATGCAGTCAACTAGTAGATAATATCGGTGAACTTACAATCCATGTGTTGGTGCTCGGTTATATATACGATTGATAATAAAAGACAAGAGTTGCGAGACGAGTGCTGAACCGATCCATCTTTCTAGCCGCTGGCCCTCACCAATACCTGTGGACCCTGCGTGCGGTTATCAAGACGGCAGCCAACTCAATAAACCGACTATTTCATGGTTGTATATTAGCTGGATTTGGTAGCAGCGATTGATCATACACTTGCAGGTACTGTTCTTAACTTGCTGCTCTACCAGTTACGTGCTGGCACCTGCTCCTCCAGGCTCAACAAACTCAAACTGTCTCTTACCCAGGTTCGTCTCTGAGCATCTCATCTCCGCACAAGTATCGTACTTGCAACTAAAGCTACCACAACCAGTAATTAACAGCCACAGGCCACTATCTCGTTACTTTAACATGTGCCAAATGCGATGCAGCAGCTGCTGCAACACGCCCGCCATCTTGGCCCCCATGTGATAGTTGCAGGGGTTCCCCGGCTGCTGCCTCCGGCGGCTGGGCGCTGCCCAGACCCGTTGCTGCTCGCTTCGCGAGCAGACAGGGCGCGAGGCATGCCATCAACCGGCCGTCGTGGGCCCAGTGATAATGGCTGAACGTGTCTTTCGCACCCCAGCGACCCACTCTAACGTGCTGGTATTCCCCGTGTATAGCCATGGCTAGGGAGATTGAAATGAAGCGACAGGGGTGTAGAAAAAGAAAATAACCCTGCTGCTCTTTTCCTGAATCATGCATCACACTGCATGTGCACTGCGCGATAAGCAACGAGATAAGCTCAGCAATTCAATACTACAAGTTCACAACCGCTCCCCTGTTAGCAAGCAGTGACTGCTTCCGGGGAAGGCACACTTGCACATACTTGCTCCTCCGATGCGTGGGCCCCATGCCCCATGCCCCATGCCCCCAACACAGTGCCCGAGCGAAGCGAGCCACGGGTCTGGGCAGAGCCCAGCCGCCGGAGGCTGCTGACGGGTCGCGTAGCACGGATGGGCTTGTTTTTAGGCCTTTTTTTCTCACCGCTAGGTGTGCTTGTTGGCTGAACGTGAAGAGAGGTTTGAATTTCTGAAAAATAACTAGAGGAAATCAACGAGAAAGGCTTGAGAAAAGAAGAAGCTAGAAGGAGATGGTGGAAAGGGTTAAGAGGCCCAGGCAGGCTGCTGCAATGGAGAAAAGGCGAAGGAAAAAGCGGCTGCATATAAGTAGGCTCTAATCTATCACTACTCTTTCAACAACAAACTATCTAATGCATCATCCTCACTTGTATCTTCAGGAAAAGTTCTGTCAAGTTGTTGCAGTGTATAATTCTGGTTCTTTAGGCTGCCTAAGTTAACTACTTGTTGTAAGTAGGTGATATTAATTGGTGATGTTATTCCAGTATGGCTGGGTCTGTGTCAGATGGTATGACAGTAATACTGATCTTATGCTTCTACCTTGACACCAATCGTCTGTGTAAAGATTGTTGAGCTGACCCCAACAGGTGGGTCGGTGAGTGCACTGACAGCACTCATGATATAGTAGGAAGTATAATCATGAAGTTAAGATGTGAGAGTCTAATGGTAAAGACGCGGTGATATAATTTATAGCAAAGAGTGATTATTCTGTAAAAACTGTAGATAGTGAAACCTCGTATACAGTTGTTACCTAATTATTCAACATTTTAGATATTTATTATCTACCTTAGAAGTTAGAACAGAAAACAATCAATAATCACACTGGACATGTGAAAAGCAGGGTTAGGTTTCGGTTTAGGTAATGTCGTACTTCCTGGGAAATGGATGAGAATAGAATAATAGCACTAGAAGGGCTCTGAGCTCAAGGGCGACTACCTTGTCGGGCAGAAATGGGCTGTCAAAGTCGGCAGTCTTAGGCTCTTTAGGATGATATTGACAAACGTCGTTTGGCTGAGGGTGCCGAGTTTTCAGGCGGATTAGGGAGTGGCATGCGCCATAGCGCCGCAGATACTGCCCAATCAGTTTATATGATTTTATAACAAAGTTATATTTTGCGTTTCAAGTGACAGTTGGACGAGATAGAGAGGGAGAGCAATTGGATGCGAATAAACCAAAATGTCTACATCGTTATTAAGGGTGCTGAGAAATCTTCTGCGAGTGGGCCCTCGAGACTATTTTCGCCAGATGAATGGAATCGGCGATACCAAGGCCGGCACGCTTGTGGGGACCGATGCGTACGGAAACAAGTTCTTTGAGAACGCGGAAGAAGACGAAATCCACTTGAGAACTCGGTGGGTTCAGTATAAGGACTATTACGGGGACATGTCGCAGGTGGAGCCGGCGTGGCATTTCTGGCTCGGGTACGGAGTGGACACTCCGCCCAACCAGACGGCCGACAAGTACCTGACGACCAGAGCGTATCCTGCGCCGACCAAGAACTATCAGAATTTCACAGGCACTGCGGGTGCGTATGTTCCATACAGTACAGTTAAGCCCAAGATCAGTTCCTGGGAGCCCAAAGTAGCGGCCAGATGATAGATTTGTTATAATATTATCAATATATTTGCATTATTTTGTTACTGGGGGTTGAGCAGCAATGGAGACGAAACGGGTCCGGGCAGCGCCCGGCCGCCGGAGGCAGAGCCCCAGCCCCCGCTTAGTTATTGACGTTGTCGCCAGAGGCAAAAGTGGCTCCTACGACAAGAGGGAACACCAGCGTGGCGTCAGCATAGACCTTGACGTGTTTAGCGTCGGTCTTGATCTTGCCCCAGGAAATGGCCTCATCAGGACGAGCGCCGGCATCGGAGCCATCGAATTCCTGGCCAGTGTTGATATAGACAGCATAATCAGCTCCGTTTCTCATCAAACAGGCATTGGCAATATGATGTTTGATGACCCCTCCTCCAAGGATAATCATACCGGCTTGAGGAGCAGCCATGGCCAATGAATTGATACGACGGATATCAGCGACCAGATCGATTCTCAATTGGTTGGGAGAGGCCTTGAAGGTGTGGAAAAACAGCATGTCTCCTAACGATCCGTCGGTCAGAGCCGGGCAGAACACGGGGATCTGGTTCTTGTGACACCAGTACAGAACGGAATCTTCGTTATTGATTTCCTTTCCTAGACGATCAATGACTTTCGACGGGGTCCACCATGGCACCTCTCCTGCGTCCGAGACTTCGGCATTGAAGAGCTTGAAGTTGTCTTCTTGTTCTTCAAGCATCTTATCAAGAATAGGAACAATCCACTCCTCAAACCGACAGTAGTTGTCATTAGGCACCAACAGATTGCCAATACGATTCAACCCTTGATCACGGAGCGTAGATCCGTCCAGACTGAATTCTCCAAGATAAGTATCAGCCAGACACTTGATGAGATCCTCTTCAATGCCACCAGCAGTAGTAACCACGGCCGACACGAGGTTATTTTTCACCAGATACTTGAGAGTGCTTCTCATTCCCGACGAGATCATGTTTGAAGTGAATCCGAGGAAAATAGTACATTTCTGTTCCTGGCCAGTCTCTTCGTGCTTGCCTCTCCAAGCACGCATTTCATTAATGATATCACAAGCCTTGCCGAGCGAGCTGGCCTGGAATCCCATATTTCTCATGCCATCAATAAGGTCTCGGGCTCGGATATTGGTGTTTTCAGCGTTATCAAAGTCTACTCCAGATACCTTGATGGAATCAGCTGGCATATCAACCGACTGTTTGAGCACAGCATCAGCTGCCAGTGCTGGTTTGGATGAGTTATCAGACATATTAGTGAAGATGGACAAATAGCCAGGTACTATTTATACCTATCGAAGCAAATACCGTTATGAATATCGACACGAGTGTACATATACATACGATATGGAGTGGAGTATAGGAGTAGAGACAGAGAGTATTCTGTGAAAAATAAACCCTTTCAAGATCGGCTGATAAAACTGCCTAATTGAAATACTTTTTTTCCCGCCCGTCACGTGAGCTCCGCAGAACCCACACAACCGTTTTCCACCAATTGAATACCCATTTTCAATCTCCCGCGCCCGATATAGTGATAGTAGTTTTGGGTGGTACGTGAGAGCTATCGGCAAGCGACTCGACCGGCTCGGACCAGTGGACCACCAGACAGGCACACTCCAACTGATTTTTCATTTTCATTTTCATTCTGTACTTGTCGTGCTTCACACCGTCCCACGTTCCCAAAAATGACTAAAGAATTCGAAGACCTCAAACAATTGGCCTCGCAACTTCACGACCGAATCGAAGCGCTGGAAAAGAAGTTTTCAACTGGCAAACCTTCGGCAGCTCCCCTCCCAAATGCACTTAGAATGGTGCTTATAGGCCCCCCCGGGGCCGGCAAAGGCACTCAGGCACCCAATCTCAAGGAGAAATATTGTGCGTGCCATCTTGCTACTGGAGACATGCTGAGAGCGCAAGTGGCTCAGAAGACGGAGCTCGGGGTGGCAGCCAAGAAGATCATGGATCAGGGCGGGCTTGTTTCGGACGAGATCATGATTGGCATGATCAAGAGCGAGCTTGAGAATAACGCCGAGTGTAAATCCGGGTTCATTCTTGACGGGTTCCCACGTACGATTCCCCAGGCCGAGAAGCTGGACGAGATGCTCAAGAACCAGCACACTCCTCTGAAGAATGCCATTGAGCTGAAAATCGACGATGAGCTTCTCATCAGCCGTATCACTGGCCGTCTCGTCCATCCTGCCAGTGGCCGGTCCTATCACAAGGTGTTTAATCCTCCCAAGGTTGAGATGACTGACGATATCACTGGCGAGCCCTTGATCCAGCGGTCTGACGACAACGAGGGAGCTCTCAAAAAGCGTCTTGTCACCTACCACGCTCAGACGGCCCCTGTCGTCGACTACTACAAGAAGACGGGTATCTGGCAGGGGATCGATGCGTCGCAGCCTCCTCAGCAGGTGTGGAAGTCGATTCTGGCCTGCTTCGGCGAGAAATAAAGCTCTCCGCGAAGCGGAGCCACGGGTCTGGGCAGAGCCCAGAAAAAAAAAACGTATCGTCGTCATGCAATAGTATGTGTATTTTTTACTATGATAAATAACTTCTTCCGGGGTGCTGCCTCCGGCGGCTGGGCGCTGCCCAGACCCGTGGCTCCGCTTCGCGGAGGGCTGGGAGCGTCGGGCGTCGGGCGTCGGGCGTCGGGCGTCAGACTTTTCCTCGCTTCGTCAGAGGCTCTTCGGCTTTGATGTCGGGGTCAGAGTCGCTTTCTTCAGCCTGTCTTTTGACGTTGGCAATGATGCTGGCAAGGTCAATGGGCGCGGGTGCGCCGTTGGACGAAGATGGAGGAGGCGTGGGTCGGCTGGACCCGGGAGTGGCTCCTAAGATGCGCTGGATCAGGTCTCCTCCAGACTGGTCGCTTTCGGCAAAACATGTGGCATGGAAAATGCGGTTCTGGACCTTGATGGCGTTTTTCCACACCCATTCTTCTACTTGGTCGTCCCAGACCGACGTGAACTTTTCCTGGCAAATGGGACAGGGCAGACTGGCCAGGAACGACTTTGAAGGAGCGGCCACTTTGCGATTGCGCAGCTCCTCCAGGTCGAGCTCCTTTTTCTCGGCCTTCGCACCTCCTCGGGCCGCGCCGTTGCCATCGCCTTCATTGTCATGAGAGATTCCAAGAACCTCTTCCTCGTCTTTATATTCGATCCATTGTTCGGCCGTCAAATACCAGCACCGTGATTGAGACCGGTTCTCCTCCAACAAGCGCTTATTGACCCGGAAATGCCAATCCAAATGTACAGACTTTAACCGCTGTTGGTCGTTGAGAAACCGTTTTCCGCAATTGCTACACTGATTGGGAATCTCTCTATATAATTTAGCAATTAAATGCGGGCGCGGTTTCTGTAGAGATATACTATTAAGGTCGACTATTTCGCCCAGGGGCGTACCTGTTCTGGATCCAGTGGGTTCTGCAGAGGGTGATCTGGAAGATGTGTTGATGTTGAGGAGGCCAGCGGATGTTAGAGAGTTGATAAGAGAAGCTGGTAAGGTGGCAGGGGCAGGTGGTATCGACGGTGATTGCTGTGGCTGTTGTTGAGAACGAGGCCCAGTGGGTAGTCCCACCGGTCTGTTCGCGATAGGGGCTGCATTGGATCCGGAGGCCGCCGAGGGACGACCCCCATAGCCGCCATATGGGTAGCCCATTCTGTCTGGGCCAGGATATCCCGGCTCGCCCACCCGTTGGCCCATTCGGTCCATTTCCTTTTGTGAGAAAATAGCCAGTTGTTTCTGGATCGACGGCAGCATTGTCGTGGGCAGTGCCTGTGAAGAAACGACTGCTCTCAACTGCGACAGAATGGCCAGTTGTTTCTCGGCATCGACATCGGTCGGATTATAAGCCTTTCTCTGGCTCGTGAGATGGATCAATCTATCCACTTCTCCAAGCAGAGCAGGTTGACTGAGCCCACCACCAACGTCACCCAATGTCTGGAGGTTCGAATATGGCTGCTGCTGTTGCAGCTGGTACATGTGAAACTGCTGTTGTTGCTGCTGCTGCTGTTGTTGCTGTTGCTGAAACTGCCGTCGTTGCAGCTCTTCAGCACTCGCCTTTGCATGAGCGAGAAACTTCTCAATCTTGCTCATCTGACTCGACGGGAACAGAGTCGTCCCGGTAATAGGAGACACCTCTTTCCATGTATCAAACAACTGGCCCAGTTTCAGTCTGGTACTTTCCTGTACCGACGTGAACGCCTCGGTGAATGTCTTGAACAAGTTTGTGCCAAAATACGTGTTGAAAGGAGGCCCGATGTTTTTACAGATCGAGTCCAGTAGGTATAAAGCAGGCAGTTTATATCCTGGAGGGCACTAAACACTAGTTAGTATCACATCACATCACCACCCCATCACATCACCACCCCATCACTACCACCACACCACTTCACCACCCCTACACTACCACCACACCACCCCTACACTTACCTTTTGAATATGATGCTCGATAGCCTTGGCTATGGTCTGGGCATGATGAATATTCTCCTGCGCAATCACTGTCAGATTAGTAATAATAGGCCGAGAGTTGAACGTCAATTCCTGAAGAGATTCCAAATAATCAGCACGGATCTGCTCATCGCTTGGTTCGGCCATTCTTCTTCTGCCGTCGGATCCTCCACTACACTATCTACCTGATTCAGAAACAAATTTTACACAAAACGTTTGCTTCGTTTCTTTACAATCTATTTCAATATATAGTATGTATTTTCCCTCCTGCCTACGGTACCACGGTCCTCCAACTATCAACAAAAAATACTACTACCGTCCAAAATCGCCGTCGTAATATATACTAATGAAAGAACAAACTCTCTCCGTCTAAATTACCTCATCTTTTTATACGGCGCATCCACGCAAACTGCACCAGCGTCTCATCGTCGAGACGGTTATGCCGGCTTGGGGGCGGGGGCGCTGCCTCCGGCGGCTGGGCGCTGCCTCCGGCGGCTGGGCGCTGCCCAGACCCGTTGCTCGCTTCGCTCGGGCTGGCTGCTCGGGCTGGCTCAGGGGTAGGAGCAGAGCGGTGGATCTGCTACCACGGTCAGGTCTGCTGGTGTGGTGGTTGCAATGGCAATGGTGGATGCAGCCGTAACTCGACGCCGGCACCGGGGACCGCGTTCGATACGTTTGCGACGCTCGTCGCGCTCGTCACGCTCGTCACGCTCGTGATGCTCGTCTCTAATCCTCCTCCGTGTATCATCGTCGCCGACCGAGTTGGCTCCGTGACCGAGCTTGATCCGCTCGCTAGCTCATTTCCCCACTTTATGGCACAGTGTATTTAAGGTCCAAATGGGACTGTTCTCATCCGCTACTGCTATTGCTGCCACTGCTGTTGTTGACCCGTTACTCCTCCTCTGCCCTGTGCCCTGCTACTCCTCCGCTTCACTCCACTTTACTCCATTCACTCCACTTTACTCCATTCACTCCATTCACTCCACTCTCGTCTGCCCAACTTCTTCTGTCCCAACCGCTCACACAAACCAGACAGCCGTGTCGTCTGAGTCAACTGAAAATCTGAAAATCTGAAAATCTCTGGCGCATGCTTGGGAGATCCATTATCTATTTATCTATTGGTGCAGCAATTTTTTTCATTTGAAAAATCAACAGTTGATCTGACCCCTCCTGGCTCCTGACACCCCTGGCAATAACTTCCGTCTACTGTCTGTATCGGTCGACATTAATCGTATCGTTCAAAAGCCGTTAATCTTATCGGCCAACATTAATCGTATCGTTCAACAGCCATTAATCCCCATCGTTATCGTTCAACGTCTATAGATCACCCAGTTCGCTTAATAGATTCAACGTGAACATTGGCTCCACTTCACTACTCACTACTCACTACCACTATTCTAAATGTCTCCAAGTACTACCGATAAAAAACAATCCGGGTCCGCCCGTGTATTGGGCTCAGCTACTGCTGGCATCTGCGAACTGGCCGTGTTCCATCCCGTAGATACCATTGCCAAACGTCTGATGAGTAACCATGGAAAAGTCACGTCGGCTAGCCAGCTGAATATGGTCATTTTCAAAGACAAGGCCGACGCCAGCATCGGACGTCGGGCAGTGTCGTTGTTCCCCGGTCTGGGCTACGCCGCTTGTTATAAGATTCTTCAGAGAGTTTATAAATATGGTGGCCAGCCTGTTGCCAACGAGTTTCTGGGTGCTAACTACAAAGATCAGTTTGAACGTGCTTTCGGCCCCAAGACCGGCAAAGCCATCATGTCGGCCACTGCTGGCAGTCTGATCGGAATTGGCGAGATTGTGCTGTTGCCCCTGGATGTGCTCAAGATCAAACGTCAGACCAACCCGGAGTCGTTCCGAGGGCGAGGTTTCCTCAAAGTCATTGCCGACGAAGGATTCGGCCTGTACCGTGGCTGGGGCTGGACCGCCGCTCGAAACGCCCCCGGCTCGTTTGCATTGTTTGGCGGCTCGGCGTTTGCCAAGGAGTTCATTTTCAAGCTCCAGGACTACTCGTCCGCTACCTGGACACAGAACTTTGTCTCCTCCATCTTCGGCGCCTCGGCCAGTCTGGTGGTTTCCGCTCCTCTCGATGTCATCAAGACCCGCATCCAGAACAGAAACTTCGACAACCCCGAGTCCGGCTTCAAGATCCTCAAGAACATGGCCCGCAACGAGGGCTTCTCGGCCTTCTTCAAGGGCCTCGTGCCCAAACTGCTCACCACCGGACCCAAACTGGTGTTTTCCTTTGCTCTGGCCCAGACCCTCATCCCGGCCTTTGACAAACTGCTGTCGCCCCCCAAAAACTAATTAGACTAATGTACTCTCCACTCGACAGTGTGGGCTCGTGTCAGGGGGTGTCGCCTCCGGCGGCTGGGCGCTGCCCAGACCCGTTGCTCGCTTCGCTCGAGGCTGGGACCGCCGGGGTGTGAGCTGCTCGCGCAGCGAGCACAACCAGGTCTGGGCGGAGCCCAGCCGCCGGAGGCAGCACCCGGGACGGTTCGTGGGCCCTGCGTCGAGACCCTGAACCCTGCGCCCACAGCATGTTCAGCCTCGTGCTTCTCGCTGTTCTCCACATTTAAAAGTAAACAAACCACTCTCAGGGCCCCTGATCCACCACAATCGACTGCAATGGACTCGTTTCACCACTCGAAAGGTCCCCCTGGGTCGACGCACGACGTGCTGTCGACCCGTTTCGCTGAAAGCATTGTCAACAGCCTGTATAGCACTCAGGGCCTCGTCGCTATGGGCACCGACAGCGCTCTGTCTGCAGGCTCATCTGACCAGACTACCAAACCCGAATCGTCTCCCCCGACTTCGGGCTCGCTGTCTGACCCGTTGGCTTCTGCGTCGGTGTCGGCCTCGGTGCCGGAAATGATGCCTGCTCAGGCTGTGCCTGGCGGTTCGAATGTGCTGGGTGGTGCTTCGTCTGCTGGCTATGGCAATGGCAATGGCAATGGTAATGGCAATGGCAATTTCCCACTTGCTTCAGGTGATAAAGCGAATGCTAAGAGAACTGCTCCTTCCGGCGCTGCTACTTCTACCACTCCCAATGGTTCTGATACTTCTTCTATTGCCGTTTCCACATCCTTCTGGAGCAGCGCTGTTGGCAATAACGGGTCAAAGAGCAAACCAAGCACCTCATTCACTCCTGCAAGCTCGCTATCTGCGGACCTGGTCCCGAGAAGCCAACTCAATTCTCGCTGGACCAAGGCAGCCCATATCTTGACGTCTTCTTCATCTCCTTCGTCCGGCTCATCCTCGTCCTCACGCCATTCTATCAATGAAAGAGCTTGTGATGTGAAATTATCACCTTTCTCGTTGTCTATTGAAAAGGCTACTGCTACAGAGTTGTCTACTACTGGTGTACCCAGGCCTATGCCTACTGCTGCAACCAAACAACCTATAGCATATCCTTCTGTCAGCAGTTTCCGCACTCCGGCTTCAGCAACTGCTTCCAGCACTTTTTCCAAGTCCACCAGTACCACTGGTTCGTTCTTTCCCCGTGGAAGTGATAGCATGGCCGCTCCGTCGCAGCGCCAGACTTGGTACAACCAGTCACCCAAATCTACTGCTGGCCAATTTGCTCCGTTGCAGGATATTTCTTCCGATTCATCACCTCCTTTGCTCATTAAGCCCAACACCATTCGCGCCTCTCCAGCTCCAGTGGTACACCACAGTAACGGAGCAGATGACGAGGTACAAAGAGTTGAAATGCAACTGTCTGAAGCCAGACTCGAAGTGAAGCGTCTGTCTGATGAGCTTGAAAACATCCGGTTGGGCAAGACCACGTCGTTTGCAGACGACGAACAGTCGCAGTTCCGTTTTCCACAACCTTCTTCTTCTTCCTATCTATCTGATATCGACTCGCAAAGCGGTGGTGATGGAAGTAGCAGTGCTGGCGTCAGTATCCCGTCTTCGTCTAAATGGTATTCAGCCAACAATGACGAACGTGACACCAACACCAAATATGGGCGTGGCCCCTCATCTTGCTCTCCATCACGAGTTCATTCTCTCGCCGCTCCGTATACCAGGACTTGTTCTTCTGCTACTTTGAGCCCGTATGTTCCTGCCGACTACACATTTGATCACTATGAACAGCCCTTGACATCCGTAGAGTGCGTGGATGGGTCTATAGCAAGTGCAGAAGCTGCTAGAGTAGCAGGATTGACAGAACCGACTGATGTTTTCTACCCCATCAAGTATTACAATGAACCACTAAATTATCGCAAGCTTCTTGAGCGTAACGTCGGTTGTAACTGGAAGCACATAATTGATCGCATTGTACAGGATAACGACCAGCAGGCGTCGATATTTCTCCAGCAGAAGCTAAAATCAGCCACTGTCAGCCAGAAATCGGCCATCATTTCCGTCATAGTCGACCAATCTCTGTTGCTGATGATCAATCGGTTTGGGAATTTCCTCGTTCAGAGATGCTTTGAGTACGGAACGTCTCAGGAAATCGCCGGCATCACCCGTGGCATGATGGGCCACGTTGTGAAGCTGGCCATGGATCCGTTTGGATGTCATGTTATCCAGAAAACTCTTGACTGTGTCGATACCGATTGTAAACTTCAGATTGTAGAGGAGATGCTGTGCTATGTCAAGGAGACCATGGTTCATCACTATGCGTGTCATGTCTGGCAGAAACTGTTTGAACTTCGCTGGAACGAGTCGGTGCCGCCTCGGTTCATGGGCAAAGTCAACCACGACCTCGAGGGCTCCTGGGTCGAAGTGGCTCAGGGTGAAACAGGCTCTTTGGTGGTTCAAAACATCTTTGAAAACTGTACCGAGGTCGATAAAAAGCCCTGTGTGGACGAGATCATCGCCAACCTCGATACCGTCATTCGCGGTCAGTGGGGCAACTGGGTCATTCAACATATGGTCGAGCATGCCTCGGAACCGTATCGAGCTACTGTTATAAGAATGATTATCGAGAGTGCTGCGGTATATAGCGTAGACCAGTTTGCGTCCAAAACTGTCGAGAAAATGCTCAAAATGGGCGACCGGGACATCATCCAGGCGTTTCTGAACAAAGTTATTGAAAAACGGCCTGATCGGCCTCGAATCCCTCTGATTGATAGTATGAAGTGCTGCCCCGTATATGTATACTAACCATTGTGCAGCTCGGATATTCTTGTTGGATACTAACCTTGTTTCTAGTCGCTTCAGATGCACATGGAAACTATCTGATTCAATATATTCTCAACTCTGGCAGTCCTGAGCAAAAGGAGACGGTGTCGGTCCATTTGAAAAAACACATGGTTTCCTTACGGGGCTCGAAATGGGGAAGCAAATGTGCTTGGCTCATTGACAAAAACAGAAGTGCCTCTTCGTCAATGGGCAGCGGCGGGCTACGAGGCAGGGAGACACGACTTTCGAAACCCGGTGGACACTAACAATACTGGGTGCGAATCACACGACAAATAACGCCCCTAATACCTGGATAGCTGAATGCCAGACTTTACATCATCTCATCTCATACTCGTTCTCGTCACACCATCTCCGTCAATCTTTACAATCATTACTCTAGGGTCTACTGAATACATACTACAACTTATCACGCGCCCCCTGGGGTGCCTACGGCGGCCGGGCGCTGCCCGGACCCGTTGGCCTTCGCTCCGCGAAGGTGCGACTATCCCCAGCACACGAGCCGCTCGCGAAGCGAGCACAACGGGTCCGGGCAGCGCCCGGCCGCCGGAGGCGTGCGAAGTGGTGAAGTGACCGCAAGGCTGTATGTAGATATAGCTTATCTCACTGCAGATTCATGCTTCGCTCTTCACGTTCACCATGGCAGCCGGACTCAGTTGCGAGCAAATCGAGTCATTCCAAGCAAACGGGTGCCTGGTTTTAAGCAATGAACTGCAGCCCGAGCAAGTGAGCGCGCTGCTGGAACGCAGTCATAGACTTCTGGACGAGTTTCCCATCGAGAATCATCCGATGACCAAGTTCAGCACTGGCGAGAGTGTTGGAGATGCGTCTGCCGAACACGTTGGAGACGACTATTTTCTGGGCTCGTCGGACAAAATCCGCTTTTTCTTCGAAGAAGATGCGTTTGACAGCCAGGGCAGGCTGACGCGGAGCAAGGCGTCGGCCGTCAACAAGATCGGACACGCTTTACATGTTCTGGACCCTGTGTTTGCCAGTGTGTCTGTGACGGAACGCAACAGGGCCATTGCCAGGTCGCTAGGGTTCAAGGAGCCAAAGATTCTTCAGAGCATGCTGATCTGCAAACAGCCTGAGATCGGAGGAGAAGTGCCTACTCACCAGGATGCCACATTCCTCTATACCGAGCCTCTGAGTGCAGTCGGGTTCTGGTACGCACTAGAAGACTGTACGGTGCAGAACGGAGCTCTCGAGTATGTGCCTGGATCACACAGAACGTCGCCTGTTTACAAACGGTTTGTGCGAAAGACCAACGGCGCGTCGGGCACCGAGTTTCTCTTGCTTGACAATGTCCCGAAATACGACGAACCCACAAAGGACAAGTTTGTCCGCCTGACATGTCCGGCAGGAAGTCTTGTTCTCATCCACAACTCTGTTCTCCATCGGTCCAACAAAAACACCTCTCCAAAGTCCCGCTACGCCTACACCTTTCATGTCATTGATGGCACCTGTACCTACGACAAACTCAACTGGCTCCAAGTGCCGCCCACAGGAGGCGATGATTTCACTAGACTATAGATATACTAAAGCACAATCAGGAATAACCCAGGGGTAACCCAGGGGTAACCCAGGGATAACTCAGGGGTAACTCAGGGGTAACTCAGGGGTAACCAGTCAAACAAACCCTAGTCACGTGATACACCTTTCTTATCTTATCTTATCTTCTCCTATCGTATCTCTGCATCCTCCTCAAACCTCCAACCGTTCCCCTGCGGGGCCCCAGGGGCGCTGCCTCCGGCCCCGGCTCTGCCTCCGGCGGCTGGGCGCTGCCCAGACCCGTTGCTCCACTTCGTGGAGGGCTCGGAGCACACAGCTGCTATGCGAGTCCGCTGCACACGGACCCCCTGCCATGTGCTCCTATGCGAGTCAGCTACACACGGCCCTCCTGACCTGTGCTCCGAGCCCTCCACGAAGTGGAGCAACGGGTCTGGGCAGCGCCCAGCCGCCGGAGGCAGAACCCCTGGCCCCTGGTCCCCGGTGCGACGCCGCGCACGCAACGGCGCCGGAGAACCCTTGCCTTTAAGAGACCTATGGAAAATTCATGTGCAGAGAGACACAGGGAGAGAGCGGATCGCGACTTTTGATCCTGACGTTTTTCACGGGAGTCTGAAGTTGAGAGTTTGAAGCAAGAATGTCGGCAGTTCAATTGGTGAATCCGAAGGCGGAGTCGATCCGGCGTGCTCAGGCACTGGCAGTGAATATCTCTGCGGCACAGGGGCTCCAGAACGTGCTGGCGTCGAACCTGGGGCCAAAGGGCACGATTAAGATGCTGGTGGACGGTGCTGGGAATATCAAGCTCACCAAGGACGGGAAGGTGCTGTTGTCGGAGATGCAGATCCAGAACCCCACGGCGGTGATGATTGCGCGGGCCGCGACGGCTCAGGACGAGATCACAGGTGACGGAACCACGTCGGTGTGTTTATATGTTGGAGCGCTGTTACGTGAAGCGGACCGGTTTATCGCCGAGGGGATCCACCCACGAGTGCTGACGGACGGGTTTGAGATTGCGCGCAAGGCGACGCTGGAGTTTCTGGACCAGTTCAAAATCAACATTGACAGTGTGGACCGAGAGCTGTTGCTGGCAGTGGCGCGAAGCAGTCTGACGACCAAGGTCAAACAGTCGTTGGCGGACGTGCTGACGCCCGTGGTGACGGACGCGGTGCTGACGATCCACGATCCCCAGAACAAGCAGCAGAAGCTGGATCTACATATGATTGAAATCGCCAAGATGCAGCACCAGAGCAGTGCCGAGACCAGTCTGATCAAGGGTCTGGTGCTGGACCACGGGGCCCGGCACCCGGATATGCCCAAGCGGGTGGAGAACGCGTTTGTGCTGACTCTGAATGTGTCTCTGGAGTACGAGAAGAGCGAGGTCAACTCTGGGTTCTTCTATTCGTCGGCCGAACAGCGCGATAAGCTGGTGGAGAGCGAGAGACGGTTTGTGGACGAGAAGCTGCGCAAGATTGTCGCCCTCAAGAAACTCGTGTGTGGTGACGACGAGTCCAAGGGCTTTGTCATTGTTAATCAAAAGGGCATTGATCCCATGTCGCTGGACGTGCTGGCCAAACACCACATTTTCGCTCTTCGCAGAGCCAAGCGCCGCAATATGGAGAGACTCCAGCTCATCTGTGGCGGCACCGCCCAGAACTCGGTCGACGACCTCACTCCCGACGTGCTGGGCTGGGCTGGCCTCGTATATGAACATACCCTTGGAGAAGACAAGTACACCTTCATCGAAGAGGTCAAGAACCCCAAGTCGGTCACCATTCTCATCAAGGGCCCCAACAGCCACTCCATTGCCCAGATCCAGGACGCGGTTCGCGACGGCCTGCGCGCCGTGGCCAACACCCTCACCGACATGTCCGTGGTGCCTGGCGCCGGCGCGTTCCAGATCGCTGCCTCCCAGCACCTGCTGGCCCAACATGTCAAGGGCAAGGCCCGCAGCGGCGTCCAGGCCTTTGCCGAAGCCCTGCTCGTCATCCCCAAGACCCTCGCCACCAACGCCGGCTTCGACACCCTCGACACCCTGTCCGCCGTCCAGGACGAGGCCGCCGACGGCCACGTCGTGGGCATCGATCTCGCCACGGGCGAGCCCATGGACCCCTCCATCGAGGGCGTCTATGACTCGTTCCGCGTCCTCCGCAACAGCATCGCATCTGCCACGGGCATCGCATCCAACCTGCTCCTGTGCGACGAGCTCCTCAAGGCCGGCAGATCCTCTCTTAAGCAGTAATACACCGCCCTCTGACCACGACCCGCACTCCGTCCGGGGTGCCTGCCTCCGGCGGCCGGGCGCTGCCCGGACCCGTTGCTCGAGCTCCGCTCGAGGGGGTGGACTACGTTGGGCGCTGCCTCCGGCGGCTGGGCGCTGCCCAGACCCGTGGCTCGAGCTGCGCTCGAGGGCTGGGATCGTGGACGGT
>JAJMIG010000054.1:0-18001 GCA_030583365.1 Sugiyamaella japonica
AAAAAAAAAAGGTATTCCCTTTTGGGACAAAAAACTATTTTTTTTAAAAATCTTTTTTTGTCCCAATTAGGAAGTCAGTTACCCTACTGGCAAAAAAAAATATCTATTCCCTTTTGGGACAAAAAACTATTTTTTAAAAAAATAGTTTTTCTTCCCAATTAGGAAGTCAGTTACCCTACTGGCAAAAAAAAAAAGGTATTCCCTTTTGGGACAAAAAAAGATTTTTTAAAAAAATAGTTTGTTTCCCTTTTTGGACAAAAAAGACACAAAAAAAAAATAGTTACTCTACTGGCGATTTGTCAAGTTAACTATTTCTCCTGACTAAAACCATAGGATGTCTAAGCGGCCATTTTCGATACTTGAGCATTCCCTCTTCCGAGCCAGATATGATTCAATTCAATTTGGGCGCAGAACTTCTGCGTAGACGAAATATTTCAGAAAATATTTCCTTTCTAAAAATGGAGTTACCCTACTGGCAATTTGTCAAGCTAATTATTTCTCCTGTGTAAAAAACCATTGGATGTCTAGTCGACGATTTTCGATACTTTTAGCATTTTTCTTCCTAAGCAGATATTATTCAACTTGATTTGGACGCAGAACCTCTGTGTAGACGAAATATTCCCCTGATGGAAATGGAGTTACCCTACTGGTATTATTATTATTCATTATAAATCACTAGAAGGGGATCAGGTCAGGTGATCGCTTGTAACGCTCGGTCATCCTTTATATAAGTCTTATATAGCATGTCGATAGTATTTACTATTTGTGTTTCCCCTTCAAGTGTTCTAGCCTTTGAGGATCAAAAACATCGTATCACTGAGCAGAGATCCCATTGGCGACTCTTGGTTCACAACACGCTGCCCAGACTCGTCTGCTTTCAGGATAGAGTGATAGGGTCCTTGAGGGGACCGGGGGGCGGGGGCCTGGGGTTAGGACCAGGGGGTTAGGGACCAGGGGGTTAGGGACCGGCAGGCTAGGGACCAACGGCCATAAGACATTTCTACGCTGAATAAATCATCTGGGTCGCAATAGCGATATAGGAAGTTGCCCTACTGATAGGGACGATTAGCCTACTGGTAACGAGAGCTGCCCTATTATTAAGGAGAACTGTCTTACTGGTAAAATGAGTGACCCTATTGGTGTCGGCAATTACCCTATTGGGAAGAAAATAAGGATTTTGGTATGGAGAATTTATGTGAATGGTGGTGTTTTAATGTTGTAATGTCCATTTGGTGAACATCAGTGCAATTAATATTTGTATATTGGTATATTTGTAAGAGATAACAGCAGCATAAGTTTCATCTTAGTCCCTACTTGGGAACTTACCCTACTGCTATTGGGAATTAACCTACTTGCAGTTAATATATGAACCCCGGATCAGATAGGGATCTTGGAGGGTGACTACTCCACTATAACGGCCAACAGTTCTGCAGCACGTGATGCGGAGTTCACAAAATGGGGGAATGTAAACAAACTTGCGGGAGGATCTCAGGTTTGTTTTGATTCTAACAACAACGCAACAGGTGACATCAGATGGAGTGGACGGATTATCAAAGATGAGGAGGGGCTCTGGCTGTGAGCAGGAGAAAAAGTGGCTCTCTCCAGGGAAGAGATCTCTTTATATTTGATGGGCTCTCTCCAGGGAGGGAGGCCTATCTAGATTTGATGAGATTTCTCTAGATTTATGGGCTCTCTTTCGAGACGCACTCTCTCTGGATGCGATGGAGCTCGCCCCTAGGGAGGGACCATCTCTAGATGCTATCTCTAGATGTGACGGGCTCGGGGGTAAAGGGGTTCTTTCTAGATATTAAGGGCCTCTCTGGATTCTCTCTTTGGATTTGATGGGCCTCTCTCTAAAGAGGGGGTCCTTTCTAGATGCGATGGAGCTCTCTATAAGGAGAAGCTCTTTCCTAGCTGTGATAGGCTCGCTCCAGGCTGATGGGCTCTCTCTAGATGCGACCGGCACAGGGCTTGGGTGGCCCTCTTTATATTTGACGGGCCAAGGGGAGGGGAGCTCTCTGTAGATGAGATCTCGAGGCCGCAGCCTTGTGGGAGGGGTCGAAGCTCTCTCCAGAGGAGGGGGGATCGGGCCTTGCTCTCTCTCTCTGAAGCCGGGTGGCAAGGGGTCGGGGCTCTGGAGGAGACCACGACCAAGGGAGGTCGGGGCGCTACGGGGTAGGGGCGCTACTGGGGGTAGGGCCTCTGGGGTAGGGTTCTTGTCTGGGTAGGGGTAGAGCTAGGGCTGTGGTTTATCAGGGCAGGGGTCCGGCTAGGGCAGGGTCTCAGCCTGGGCTCTGGCAGCTGGGCCCTGCGTCGGACATGTGAGGCGCGAAGCGAGTTCCACCTGCTCCACACTGCTCCACACGACCCCCGCTCTGCTCCCTCCTAGCCACCATCTACATCGTATAACCCCCATCCCAGGGGCGCCTCCACGCTCTCGGCGAAGCGGAGCAACGGGTCTGGGCAGCGCCCAGCCGCCGGAGGCAGAGCCCCTAGGCACGGCAAGCCGCACACCTGCAACTTCACGACGATGAAATATTTCTTGGTTTCAATGTTCGGAGCGCCGCGAGCAAAACATGGCCCGAATCAAGCCTGTAAAGTACCAGAAGGGCAAGCCGAGGGCCGGTCGCAGGGATGGCGAGTTTGACAAGAAGCGGCTGTCTGTGTACGAGTCGGTGGCCGGACGCCCGCCGCCGGCCATGGCCCTGAGGAGGGACGGCGACGTAGGCACCCATATTGAAGATGCGCCTTATAAGGCGCGGGCGCCGGACGATTATCTGTTGTATCACTGGGGAGCACCCGAAAGTGGGATTCCGGTTGTGCAGCACAGGGACCTTCCTAGTAGTGTGAGTAGTAGCAGCAGCAGTAGTAGTAGTAGTAGTAGCAGCAGCAGCAGCAGCAGCCAAGGGAAGAAAGAGCAGTCTAACAGACTCAGGAACTGCTAAAGTCGGTGCATTTCTACGTGTCGGAATACTACAATAAAGCAAATACTCCCGAGATGTTTAAAAGCATGAACGAAACTGCTCTACTGGCCATGGGGATCATGGTCGAGGAATATATAGAGGAGCTCTTAGGACCAGAGGGGCACCTGGCGTACGCGACTGGCAACGCGACTGGCAACGCGACCGGGAACACGACCGGGAACACGGCCGGGAAGGAATCCCAAACTCCGATTAATGATTAATTTAATGATTGAACGAATAAATATTACAAGTGTGACAGGAAAAATCTGCTAGATGGTTATGGCTTGGTCGAAGGCCAGGTGGTGGAACTAAACATGGCTATGGCCCGGTGGAGGCCCAGGTGGCGGAGCATAGTAGGTACTACTACTCGACCCTGATTGATTCAAATGTGCAGGAGACGGTGGCTCGACTCCACTAACAGCTTCTCCTCCTTTTCGATCATAGGGATAGTAAGAGCCCATTTCATAGCCCTGTTGTTCGGCATGACTAGTAGGTGGAGGAGGACCTGGTGGTGGAGCATATTCAGCTACAGGTGGCGGCACACTATTGTGAATAAAGTTGCCGTTGTTATCATAATATCCAGCATCACTATGACCAGGAGCTGGATTATAAGGAGGAGCTGCTGGTGGGCCCTGAGTACTATACTGTTGTTGACTTTGATAGTATGACGGAGGGACCATCCATCCAGTACCTGCTACAGGAGCTTTACCACTGCGAACTCTTTTCGACGAGATTCTTCTTATACCTATAGCCAGCAATAAGAATCCGGCAATGATGATTCCTAACAGCACCCATCGGCCCCAACTGACCCATCCACTATTTCCACAGTAGCCATTCCAACTATTGCAGTTATTGAATATATATCGAGGAATGATCATGTGTGCTGGTGCGAGAGCGAGAATACCCCGGGTGTACAGTTGTGTATTAATGTATAGATTGACTGATTAATCTAAACACCGAATGCGTTTCCGTCTATTTATATAATCTATGAGTGTTTCAGCCTTGCGTGGTTTCTGCTGCTGGCTGACCTGGGTGGCAGGAACGTCGTTGGAGGGAATATTACAATTTCGGGTTGGGTGCAGGGCAAATGCTGGGCCTGGGTGACTCGTCTGTATGGAAGAGGAGGATGAGGATATAGGATATAGCGGAGTTGCAGGGCTTTGCAGAGGTCCGAGGCAGGAGGCGTTTCGTATTGGTTTGTCTGCCAAGTGCTATTGGGCTATTGGGTGGGCCCAGCCCCATCGTTTAATATTGTGGCGCTGCAAGAGGTCAGGAGATTCACTGCTGCGCCTGAACCTGCTGGCTCCAATGCAATGCAACTGTAACTCAACCGGTCTGATAAGGGTTCGGAACCCCAGTACAGTTTATCTATATTGCAACCATTATGATAAATCCATCCAGTCGTTTCCTCAAAGTTATGCGTCGTCCATATTGCAAGATCAACTGACTTGTCTTCAGGTCCCATCATAAACCGGTTGTAGGCTTGTATAGTATTTTTATTTATTTATCTAACATGCGGTGATAGGGGAAAATTATGGGCACAAATGTGCATATTCCAGGGGTAATGCAATATATATAAATGTAATTGTATATTCATGTCATGTTGGTATCTTCTTCATCAGTAAACCAACATTATCCTATAAATGAGTTCAATCAAGATGCTGCTCATTGACCAACAAGAAGATGATATCACACTGAACAGAGAAGAGTATAACAGAAAGTCGCTTCTTACTCCTCCAGTGTCGATTGTTACTACTCCGGCTTCACCACTCTCAGAAAAGGAAGATCAAAAGCCTCGTCAGTTTATAAATCTTTGTGGTAGTGAAGTGGAACAAGAATCGAGTTTAAAAGCTGACAGTTGTGATGCACAGGCTATCATTTGCCGCCTAGAAAACACTCATCACGGACATGGAAAAGAGATGATTCCCTATTACTCTTTTCTATCTCCTTCTCAGTCTAATGACACTTATACAACATCTGAGGCTGTTATAACTCAGTCGGCAGACACCTATTATCCCCAAGAAGTGACCGAGTCCAGCAATTACTACTCTAATGTCCACACTTCTGCAATGTCTTATAACAATCATCTGCTACCTTATCCGCCTGTTCAGTGGGCACGACAACAGGAAACAGCGGCCACTTCAACAACGTTCTATCTGCCTTTGAATTCTACCGAAAACCTCGGTTCTGACCTTGTCGCACCATCACTACAAACTCCGCCTCCTCCTCCTCCTCCCCCTCGATGTCGACTACCCTTTAACGACCGGAAACCGAAAAAACGTAACAGAACATCGGCCAGCCAACTATTTATACTTGAAGCGAATTTCAATTTCTGTCCCCGGCCTCCAATGTGGGTACGAGATCAGATTTCTCAACAGGTTGGAATGACTGAAAAGGCAGTTAACATTTGGTTTCAAAACCGAAGACAAGCCTGTCGCAAAAATCAGACCAGAATGCAAGTTAGGCCCGAGCGGTTAGCTGACGTCAAGTATTACATACCAAGTCCGACATGGGCCGAATCACGAGCACCGCATCCTTTGCCGACGCTTTCACAGTTTCCAACAACACGTTTACCGCCGCCTCCGCCTCCCCAGCTTCCTCTCTTACAACCCCCCGTTATGCAGAACCAACTTTGTGCCCAACCTTCTGAGCCTGTGCTTCGTTACTATAAGTAAATAATAAGGATTGACTAATTCTCAATAAATAAATAAATGAATAAATGAATAAATCAGCTAATGCTCTCGTCCTCGGATATATGAACCATGTTAGATTCTATTTGTAGCGCAGAGAATGGTATCCCTATGAAACACAGATGGAGCTGTGTCTCTGTTGGACCTGGGAATCAGAAAGCGATCAAGGGCAACCCAGGTATAAGGCAGCTACGATATTGCCAACAATGCGACATTAGCAAGCAAGACAACTATTCCCAAGCACATTAGAGACATCCTAACAACCGGCTGGCAAGAGGCAGCACATCCAGCTAACAACCCTCGAGGAAGCTGCTCAAACGAGCCAGTCCCCACACTCCCAGTCCTCCGCGAAGCGGAGCAAACGGGTCTGGGCAGCGCCCAGCCGCCGGAGGCGTAGCCCGTCGCGCGATACCATAACTTCATTTTATAAATTAAATACAGTTTATATTTTTTAATTTATATTTTTCTAGTTCTCCTTTAGGAGTTCCTTGAAAGCGGCAGAAGGCTTGGTGGCTTTGGTCTTGTCGACCTTGGCAGAGCCGAGATTCTGGGCCGAGAAAGCCTTGGCATATGGGTTCAATCTGAGCAAGACCTGCTTATTCTTAAGAGGGTTCTTCTTGAGGTTGTTGACACGCTTCTGGTGCTTGTCACCAGCAGCTCTGAGAACTTGTTGGATATCCGAAGAGTTGATGATACGGGTGATGTCAGCATTGGAGATGATGTTGGTAGGAAGAGTATAACCAGACTTGGCAGAAGCATTGGCCTCGGAGCCCCAGATCTCGTCAAGAAGAGAAAAGGCAGACTCGGTCCAGATAACAAAACGGCCGAGGTGGGAGCCAGGAGCAAGCTGGAGCAAGTTCAATGCACGGACGTTTGAGGTCTCAACACCAGGAATGTTACGGAAAGCCTTGACAAGACCATTGTCCTCGCCATAGACTACAAGAGGTCCACGTCTTTGAGTGTGACGACGGCCTCTGAGCTTACCCTTACCGGCACGGGTCTTCTTAGACTTGACGACCTTGACAACGTCACGGTGAGCACCGACAGCCTTGATAACGGCAACAGCCTCCTTGGTCTTCTTGACAGATTCAACATCGTTCGACACAACCAAGGGAACCTCAGCAATGGTCTCGACACGGTGACCACGAGCCAAAACCAAAGGAGCCACCGAAGTAGCGGCAATGGCCGAAGCAGTGGCATAACGCTTCTGGTTGTGGTTGATCTTGACGTGCCATTTTCTCCAGGTCTTGGTAGGAGCAAACATACGACCTCCACGGCACATGTTACCAAAGGCAGCCTGGCCAGAACGGTGAGTACCAGAGCCACCAACACGAGGAATACGGGCCACAGCACGACCAGTACCCCACGACTCAGCAGAGGTTTGTTCGCCAGCGTTGGAGGCGACGGCGTAAGCTTGACGTCTGTTCTTGGCTACGCCAGTATACACAGAGTGCACGATATCAGGACGAATGGGTGTGCTGAACACGGCAGGCAGAACCACATTGGATCCTGACACTGAGCCACTGGCAGAGTACACAGACACTTGGGGACGGGCGACAGACATTTGAAGTGTTTTCGAGGGTCGTTGAAACTTGTCGGAAAAAGTTGGTGAAGAAGAAGAAGTCAGATTCTGCACTGCTGCTATCTACTCTGGTATAGTGAGGCTGGCGGTTTTTTTCACTCTCTCCACTGCTATTACTGCAGCACACCTCGCTCTCCCTCCTCGCAGAGTTGAGTGAAATTTGGGAGTCACCCTAACCGCAATCGTGCACTCCTGGTGGTCTGGCTGTGACCTGTTATTGCCTAAACAGGCAATATGTGTGCGGCGGCTGGGGCTCTGCCTCCGGCGGCTGGGCTCCGCCCAGACCTGGTTGTGCTCGCTTCGCGAGCTGCTGAGATGAGCTGTGAAGGCTCTCTCCGGTCTGTGTAGAGGGTCTGAGCTCTCCGCGAAGCGGAGCTACGGGTCTGGGCAGCGCCCAGCCGCCGGAGGCTGAGCCGCCGTCCATGCTCTTCCGTGTGGACCGGTCGCTTTCGACGACTGGCCAGTTCGGTTTGTGTCACAGGAGCATCGAAGGATCCTCGTTTAGATGGGGGCTCTGGAAGGACGGCCCTGGAAGAGCAGGTCATGTTTATCTCAATACCCCTAGAATAGCCTTGTTGGGGTATATGCCCTTGCCCATGTTATGTAGTCAGAATACTGTCAGCGGAAGCTTAGATATATATATATACATAAAATCATGAAAATAAATAGATAGAATTCCACTGTCTGTGTTTGGCTGTCCGTTATTAGTTATTGGTCATTGGTGGTTAGGTTCATGCTCATTGACACATAGTCATGTATGGTATGTGCGCTTTAATCACACCTCATATATCTGAGATTGTTAATGTAGTAGCGATGGTTGGGTCAGATTTCAATGATGGGTGAAAGACTGCTAGTGTTAGAAAGGAAATCCATTTAGACAATTAGTAATGTCAAAAAAGGATCTTAAAATCGAGATGAAGCTTAGCAGGGGCTGTATACAAGTGCGTCAAAAAGCAGCTTAGTCCTCAGTGTCTCAGCGCTCAATGACTGCTCATAATAGATATTTACATAATTGGCAACCGCTCACGAATTTGGTAGATGTGCGAGCCAGCTAATGTCCTATAAAAGACACCTTCTGTGCCAGCTGTGGCTTCATTTCAAGTATTCCTTTGAGCCTGTTTGGTTACCACATACTGCTTCACGAACCCAGCTCTCCGCAAAGCGGAGCAACGGGTCTGGGCAGCGCCCAGCCGCCGGAGGCATGAACGGGAATTACGCGACAATAACCGCCTATCAATTACGATTACGATTACGTATCATTTATTGTCTGTTTAAATCTACAAGATCAGCGACATTAAGTTATTCATTTCAATATATTTGTGTTCAATATTCATAAGCATCCTCCGTTACTCCACATTCACGCTAGGAAATCGGATTTTTACTACCAATCCCGAGCAAATCATTGTTCTGATGGAAACTACCCCGAAGAATTCCTATTTGTGGGCTTCTTAATTAGTTTTAAGTAACCCTTCCATGCCTTTGATAAACAAACACATGGCTCGAATGCCTGTTGGTGTTCCCAACAGCTTCGCCACCTCCAAATCATTTTTTTAACGTATCATTTATTGTCTATGTAAATCTATGTGATCAGCGACATGTTGTATCCATTGCCCCCTATGTCGGGCTGTGCTTTTTGGCTGCGCGCTCCGGGTTAAGCTCGGTGTCACAGAAGTTGATCTTTACATCCCTCTTCATTCCAAGAAGGGTGTACCAGCGGGGATCAAGCTCATTGACATGCCTCGTCTAACTTTTGGCAGTTTCTCGCCCAGTGAGCGATCTCATAGGTTTTCCCCCATATTATTGCGAGAGAACTGGTTATGACACTTCAACGAGTGCAAATCCGACCCTGCCTTAACATGTCGAGTCCAACAATGAACTTCCAAGCCCTTATATTGTGGCACAGACTGAATCCAGCTTCCTTTATATTGTTTTATTGCATTGTATAATTATGTAAGACAGGCACGTTAGTTGATTATCTATCTATTTAATCCGATAAGATAAAAGCGTGAATTGTATTAAACAGGGATCATTGAAAGACTTAGACTGGTTCTCGACCTACTCTTCTTCTTTTTCTTCTTCTTTCTTCGTCGTCTTGGTATAGATCGCGATCCATATATGCTTCGCGACCATCCTCCGCTATTCTTTCCAAAAGTTTCCTCCCTTCGGTACCTGAGTTAATGTCGCTTGCGTGCAGCAGGAAGGCGCATATCATCTCTGTTGCTCTTGATTCCGTGAGTCGGCTTTGAACAGGATACAGTTGAAACCTTGCAACCTTGTTACGGTATCCGGTTAGTTTTACCGCACAAATAGTGTAATAATTCGCAAATAGTCCGAAAGGCGTATTATTGGACAACATGTATTGTAAGACCTGGTCATGAAGATGAGACAATGCTGTACCCATTTCCTCCAAGATTTTTTTGAAGTTAAACTTGCCACTTTTAATCTCTGCGATCGCCACTGAAAATTCGGAGGTTCCAGCTCGTGCCAGCCTAAAAACTAGATCAGGCCTGACTACCCTGTCAGTAATAGGACTTTTTGCGCCGTCGTGGGATATGGATATTGCACCTCTTTGCTCGTTTTTAAGAATAGGATTCACAAAACATTCTATTGCGCTGTCGATGCACTTTTCAATGACCGCCTGTGTGTTTTGTTCGCAGGAGACCGGATTGAAGTCTTTAGGAAATTTTAGCTTTTTGATCTTACCCAGTGGCACCGCATCTAACAGTGCATGGAAGCTATCAATGTACATTTGCTGTAACTGCCTAGCTCTCAATAAATCGAAGCCATAGGTGACAAAGACAAATTCTTTATAGGTATGGGGAATATCCGTATACCGTAGTCTGTTCGGGTCATCTCTACCTCCTCCTTTTGGCCAGGGCTTATACAGTGATGCATATGCCTCATCATCCTTGTGTTTTTGAAACACTTCGCCCACTTTTCCTAGTTGGTTTGATTGACTATGATCCTCGACAATTCTGTCGACCACTTGAGAATCTGTTTCTTTTTCTTCTTGTTCTTCATGTGAGTCTCCTGAGCTCATTTTGAAGGTCGGACAGGAAGTTTCCAAGAATTTGTCTGGGACTCAAGGGATAGGAGCCAAGCACAACGACAGCCGGTAATACTGAAACAATTATTGACAGTTGACAGACATGTTGTATATATGTGTGGGTGCAGTGTTTCTTATGGCAGACTCTACTGCTGCATTTACTCTACGAGAACCTCCCATATTTTGTAATTTCTGTACGTAGATAGTCAGTTAGCGTCTCTGCTTCCATAGTTATGAAATAATACACTAAGACAATACAACGGTTTATAAATGCTTGTATAAATAAATGTTTCTTTTATGTAGTAGTTGATTACGAAGACAAAAAATATAAATTGGGTTTTGAATATGTTGTCCTTCAATCTCCTGTAGTTTAGATAGTATCTTTGATTCGACGTCGCCTCAATGGATAGAGGAGTCTGTTTAACGTCGTGGTTCTGACGTCAAGTGTTCGAGTGTGCTCATTTTGGTTGTGCCCTGAGCAACATCAGAGTAGTGGATTGTCAGCATTTATACTGTGAGGATAACATTCATGGGTGTGGACTCTCCACTGCTCCACTGACTCTGCGAGGAAGTCCCATTTTTTGTAATTTCTGAAGATGTTGCTTCTGTTAAGCGGCACATGTGTAATGCCAACTTCTGATCCATAATCAGTTTCTTTACGTATCTTTTTTTTCTTCTCTTGTAGTCAATTGATGTCTCTGTCTTACATACCACCAGATAATGGCTTGTCAGCGGTTTAAAATATTTTATTTGGAGGTTCTTTGCAGGAGTCAGCATTTTAGGACTTGGTCGGATTTTCAGTTGTTAAAGAGCCATAAGGAAGCCAGTTCTCTCGCGATATTATGGGGAAACCTATTTGTTTGCTTTTTATAGTTTGTTTTTTGTTAACTTTTACTTTATATCGCTTAGCTCAAAACGTTAGTAGGTAAGTAGTCAATTAACGTCTTAACGTCTCTGTTCTACAGGTTCATATATAACTATGCTCAGAACAATACATAGGAAGACGGATCCGCATGTGCCACCAGATAAAAGCTTGTTACTTGGAAATTTCTATTTCATTGTTGGATTCAACATGTTAGCGCAGGGTCTGGTTTCCACTTGTTTCATAAGGTCCCCTCGTTTTACTTTACTTGGCATATTATTTATGGTCTTCTTGAAATTGATTATGTTTTCTTTTTGTTTTGCTTTTTTTTATCTATTGTATTTGTTTCTTTTTCTCTTCTGATCTTACCTTAACTTGGCATATCATTTATAGTCTATGTAGATCAATGTGATCAGCTACATATTACACTTGTTAACGTCTGTAATGCATGCAGCTTTTGCTCAGAATGTCAAAAAAGTTAATTCCTACCGTGCAGTGTATCCCCGCATTCACGTGGCGAGCAAGGGTGGCCGTGCCAACCCGTATGAAAACCTCCAGCTATGTTTGAGGGAAGCCGGGTTTTTTTTGCCGGCCTGATCAGGATAACCTTGTATATTTTACGAGTTGTCTCCAATTCCTATTGGATGAATACAGCCATCCATTCTTATCGCAGCTTATATTCTTCTTACTCTTATCTTATCTTCTTCTCTTTGGACTAGCACGCACATTGTTGTCTTGTCCCAAATCTATCTTCAATTGGACTATACTTACAGTTATCTAAGGTAGACTTCCCTCTCTTTGATAAGATTGATTATTATGCTCAACGCTTGTTTGCTTTTAACTTAACTGAGAAGCGTTATTGAGCCAGCTGGCCAGAAAGACTATTTAAGAAGCCGCGCCGCCGGAGTAGTAGTGCCTGTTTTGCGAAGGATCAGCTTTCTGTTTCTGTTTATTTCACTCCGCTTTTCATTCATTTGGTTAAAAATGGTTGTATTAAATAGGGCAGAGCAGAAAAGAGAAAAACAGAAAAGAAGGAAGCGTAGAAAGCCAAGTGGGCCTGTCAAGACGCGTTCATGGCGGCAAGTGTCCGGATACGAATACACAAACTGGGAGGATCCTGGGTGGATACAACACCAACCAGAAATAGATAGAAAGAAATTACGCTTCCAGGCTCTTGACTTGCTTGATGAAGTAACAGTAGTCATGGGCACTTTTCCTCGACTACTTCTTTCAGAACACAGAGTCAGAGAAGGGAAGGATTGGCATGGCAAGCCGTGGTCCAAGCGAGCGTCCAGAATATATCTGTCCTTTCGATTGGAAGATATTTTCACTCGGCCGTGGCGCATACCTTACGCCTTCCCCAAGACTAATTTCGAGCATCGGTACACTTTTAACCAGCTGAGCTATAGCGAGTTTTCGGAGACCTATGTGTCTGATTTCCAGAATAGTTTTGAGTCCACTGACGATGAGGCTTTTTCCAAGATAGCCATTAACGAGGACGATTGTCGACTGCCTACCCTTCGAGTCGAAGAGGGTGCTTTTCTCAGTGCGGTCATCAGAACTATATGCGAGTGTGTTCTGAATCCAATGCTAGACTCTGACACCAGATTTGAATTTGTTTTGGGAGAGTGTAATCATCTCAATGGCGAAGACTGCCATACAGATACAGCTTGTGGCAAATGTAAAGGCATACCGGTAAATAGTATTAATCTCAACAGTACGAGGGACCCGAAAGTGAGGATTCCATTGGTTTTCATTATAGACTACTTTGCCTTTTCTAATCTGATTGATTTCTTCAATGGGCCGTACTGGTTTTTGGTTATAAATCAATTGAGATACTATCTACTGACTTTTAAAGTCAGCAGATTTATTGTTACGAATTACCTTGAAACGTTTTTCATCGAGTTTACAGATTGCAAAGATGGTGCTCCTCACTACAAGTTTTATTTCGTACATAGCAGTTCAACAGACCCTACTGTGAGACTTTCGGCGGCTGCATTTCTGTTCAAGAGCAGACAGCATTGTCTAGACGAAATTGAGAAGCTCATTGCCAAAGTAGAGCCTGAGAACGAACCTTGTTTTCGATTATATGAACTTGAAAACAATACTCACTCACCTCTGGCTATAGTGGACAATGGAAACGAATCTGGATACGAGGGTCCTGAAATACACAGTTTTCCTAGGCGAGATCCATCAGAGAAACTAGCCAGTATGTTTATTCATGGGCCAGTCCAATATGCTGCATTACGTGAGCAGCCTAAGGCTATTGGTGAGTTATACGAAACTGCTTACTCGAAAGCGAGACGCATTGAAGTTTCTGGTACCGCAGTCATTGAAAAGATCTTTTTCAGGGAGATCGAAGATAATGGTGGTCACAACGTCCTAAAAGATGAAATCAATGCTTACAGAAGAATGGAACAAATACAGGGAAGAATTATTGCACACTTTTACGGTGAAGTGAGAGACCTTGACGGTGAATATGGCATCTGGATTGAAGACGTTGGTGACGATTATAAACCTCTGGGTGAATTTGTCAAAACAGCGTATCCCATGGGCCCTGAATCGGTTTCAGAAGAGGAGGAGCTGGCCTACTTTAACTTGATTGATGATTTACGTTACAATGTCAAGATGAGATATCTGCAGATGCATGAATATGGTGTTGTCCACAATCCTGAGGGAGCCTTATTTGATCACATTCTGGTGCGTAGTGTTGATGATATTGTAATCACTAATTTTGAGACACAACTACCATATTTCCTGTATCAAGCCCGTGGTGACTGGGAGAAGCTAGAAAGAGAATTTACTGCCTTTGACGTAAGAGATGTGGATGTGGATACCAGGAGCGGCCTACTACGAAGGTTCTTGGGCCGTATGATTAGAAAGAGAAAAGCTCTGGTTCACCAAGTACTTCTGTATAGAGAAAGTTATACACATCTTCTCAATTGAGCTGTTTCAGAGAGCCTTCTAGGTGCTAGCGCGCTTCTTTTATTCTTCTACTTTGTATCGTAAAACTTGTTTCCAACCTGGTCTGTTATCATTTCATATCTGTCGTCAATGTCTAACTGGTAAATAACTCATTATTCTGAGTTGCTTGTCAATTTGGGAGAGATTATTGATATCTTTATACTTTCGTTTATCTATCTATCTATTACTCGTATCTTTCCGCTTCTACAAGTGCTGACTTGTTAACACAAACTGCCCTGTACAATTACGCTGAATCCTTGAAATCGAATTGTGCATTGGTAGGAATGACAGCGTAAACACGAACACATGGTTAACGAGTGTTCCAAGTATGATTGGAAACTGCTGATGAAGGGCTTGAGATCAAGATACTGTTGGTGTTCCCAGCCGGAATCAAGCCCATGTGTTTGTTTATTAATGGCCAAAATTGCACTCGCACTCGTCCGTAGTAATCGGGAGCCGAGATAAAAGCCCAGTCAGCTAGCGTGAATACGGGTCAACGAATAATCTCTCCACATAATGTAATTTGCTTACTAGATGACGCGCTGGAGTCTGGATGGATGTATATAAGGCTATGGTCCCTGACCGCCGTATGACTCTAATCTACACTTTCATACTGTGTCGACACCGTGAGCCTGTTGAGCAGCTGTTGAGCAGCTAAGAATTTTTAGGAGCCAGAGGTTCCTTGGGAGGACTCGTAGTTCGCAGCATACGCGCGCACTTAGGGCAACTTACACTCGATCGCGACTGTACTCAATTATGGCAATTTTAGGAATAAAGTGAGCATTGGAAGCCTGCTTCCATAAGAGACCAGACTTGAGAGTTATGGAAAAGAACATTTGATTAGCTTGAGATAAGTTGTGATCCGAACCAAGTTCTGACAAATATTTATTGGATGAAACCGCCGAGCCGTGTTTATTTATTCTCTTATCTTCTGTTCTTCTCCTTCTTTTGTGTCGTCAATCGAAGGATAACACTGGAACTAAAGATTTTCCCTCTCTTTGATAAGGTTGGATATTTTGCCCAGCACTTTTTGCCTCTAAACTTACTTTGAAGCAACCGCGCAGAGAAAGGGTGGTTATTGAGCCAGCTGGCCAGAGAGACTATTCAAGAACACGTATCAGTTCACTTGAGTTTGTTTTCATTCATTTGGTAAAAATGGCTGCGAAGACGGAATTGCATCGGAAGAAACGGAAAAGAAGCAAGCCTAGAAAGTTAAGTGGCACTGCCAAATCAGAGGTTGAGGAGACACCTTCACAGGTTCCCGTAAGTGAGAGATACGAATACTTCCGACAATGGGGTGAACTGGAAGAAGCTCGTAGAAAGCTAATGATTGAAACTATCACTGGCCAACCTGAAATTTGTAGGGCGATCTTACGGAAGTACAAGTCTGCAGATGAAGTAGCGTTTGACATAGGTATGGTTCCTCGACTACTTGTTGCCGAAGACAGAATCAGAGGAGGGAAGGATTGGCATGGCAAGCCGTGGTCCAAACGAGCGGCCAGAATGTATCTCTCGTTTCGATTAGAAGATATTTTCACTCCGCTTTGGCGCGTACCCGGTCCCCTTTACAGCTTTGGCAGTTTCGGGAATCGGTACACTTATAGCCAGTTAACTTATAGCAAGTTTTCGGAGGTCTATGTGTCAGAGTTCCAACAATGTTTTGCAGCTACTGGCGATGAGGCTTTCTCCAAGAAAGACTTTAAACAGGAAGAGTTTCCGCCACTTAGGGTTCCGTTCATTGAAGGTGAGTATCTCAGTCTAGTCATCAGGACGATATGCAACTGTATCGTGAATCCAATATTGGATCATGACCAGTCGGACACCAGGTTTGAATTTGTTGTGGCAGAGTGTGAGGATATCGGGACGCAATATTTCCATAAACCTTGTGACGGGAGTCAAGGCATTGCGGTAGATAGTATTAATCTCATGAGTACAAAGGATTCAAAAATAAAGATTCCATTGGTATTCATTATACACTACGCTTCGAGTTTTAATCTGATTGAAGCCTTCAATGGACGGCACTGGTTTCTGGTTATGAATGAATTGAGGTCCTATCTACTGACTTTTAAAGTCAACAAGTTTATTATTTCGAATTACCTTGAGACATTTTTTATTGAGTTTACCGATTACAAAGATGGTGCTCTTGATTTCAAATTTTATTTCGTACATGGGAGCTCGACAGACCCTACGGTCAGGCTCTCAGTGGCTGCATTTCTGTTCCAGAGCAGACATACGTGTGGGGAAGAAATCGAGAAGCTCATTGCTAAAGTAAACGCCGAAAGCCGACCTTATTCAATTCTGCCTATACTGGAACATGAACAACTTGAAAATGATACTCACTCACCTCTGCTAATAGTTGACTATGGGAGACTTCGTTCCCGAATCAAGTGTCCTGAAATTCACAGTTTTCCTGGGCGAGAGCGATCAGAGAAACTAGCCAACATGTTTATTCGTGAGAGAATATCCGAACTACAATTCATATCGCGCTATGAAAAGCCAATCAACTATGCTGAATTATGCGAGCAGCCTAAGGTTATTTGTGAGTTATACCGAAATAGTCGCTCGAGAACGAGACGCATTGAAGTAGGTGACACCACAGTCGTTGAAAAAATATTTTTCCGTTCTCCGTCTAGCAAATCACTTGATAATGAAATTGATGCCTACGAAACATTCCAGGAAATACTTGGAAGCACAGTCGCACACTATTACGGTAAAGTGACAAACCTTGACGGTGAAGATGGCATCTGGATTGAAGACGTTGGCAACGATTATAAACCTCTGGGTGAATTTGTCAAAACAGCGTATCCCATGGGCCATGAGTCGGTCTCAGAAGAGGAGGAGCTGGCCTATTTTAACTTGATTGATGATTTACGTTACAACGTTAAGATGAGATATCTGCAGATGCATGAATGTGGTGTTGTCCACAATCCTGAGGCAGCCTTATTTGATCACATTCTGGTGCGTAGTGTTGATGATATTGTAATCACTAATTTCGAAACACTGTTACCCAATTGTCAGGACCTGGCATACGTCGATTGGCTGAGGCTACAAGACGAATTCGCTGCATTAGATGCAAGAGATGTGGATGTTCCTACTGGCATCAACCTACTCAAAGAGCTGAAACCACATATGAAAAGCAGAAGAAAGCAGGTACCTGACTTACTTTTGCATCTTGTCAATTGAGCTGTTTCGGAGCACTTCATTGCTCTGAGTTGCTTGTCAATCTGAGACAGATTATTGATGTCTTTCTACGTTACTGCTCCTATCTCTCCGCTTTTAAAGATGGCGACTTTTTGAGGTTCATGGTGAGGGAAGTCGGGCCTTATATAACCGTTCAAGCTGCCAGATTCTGGGAAGAAAGTTGGAGAATTGTGGTTAACGGTTGAATTGCAGATATCAACTGCAGACAAGATAGCTTTCAGCTCTTACCACAGATTATAAATAGGGGATGGATCTCACTGATATTTCTAGTTTTGTTTGTTCTTATTCTTTACTGTCGTTTACTTATATTTGTTATATAAATATTATATTATATTATTATTATTATTATTATTATTATTCATTATAAAATCACTATAAAGGGCCAACAGGTCAGGTGATCGTTTGCAACGTTCGATCATCAGTTCATTGAGCAGGCAGGCAGTATGGCCAGCTTTGGCTACTTGTGGAGGTCTGTAATGTTTGCAGTTTTTGGTCAGAATGTCAATGTTAATTCCTACCGTGCAGTGTATCCTCGCATTTACGTGATGAGCAAGGGAGGCTGTGCCAACCCGGATGAAAACCTCTTGAGAGGGAAAACCGTAGTCTTTGCGGCGTTTACATACCTTAGACAGGACAAACTGGCATCTGAGGAGTTTACGCTTCCCGCTGCGATGAGCGTTTTTGATGTAATCG
>JAJMIG010000054.1:18101-68028 GCA_030583365.1 Sugiyamaella japonica
AGGGCTTTGAAGGCTGTAACAATGTTCATCATGGCGTTTTGTTGTTGGCTTAAGACCTTCTCAAGTTCGGCAACGCGCGCGTCAATGTCGGTGGCGGGGTTGTCTCGAGTTAGAGACGCGACTCGATTACGAGTCATAGGGCCCATTGAGCGGCCGCGGGCGTTCGGGTTGATTTCCATTTCAAAAAAGCGTTTTTTTTCCACCGCTGTAATTTACTACTACTACTACTACTTATCATTTATTGTCTATTTAAATCTACAAGATCAGTGACATGATTTGGTGGTGGTCGATTGTTTGTGTTGCCAGTGGTCAATATTTGTTCCTTTTTTCAATATTTGTTCCTTTTTTTTTTCTGGTTCATTTAGCACGGGCTGCCAGTTCAGTTTTCCAAAAATACAGCTCTAGATACAGCTCACTTGCTACAAGCGTTCAGGTGACTTCGTGGCCAAGCTGGTTAAGGCGTGCGACTGTTAATTATTGGTAATCGCAAGATCGAGAGTTCAATCCTCTCCGAGGTCGATCTTTTTACATTTCCTATCGCCCAATATAGGTCACTTATCAAATAAATCATACAATATTGACGGCGAGGAACTAAAGTCTATCTATATCGATCTATGATCTATCTCTATTGATCTATCAATATTTATATCGGATAGAAATGGGAATTATCACTACAAGCGTAATCTCTTTCCAATGCTCTTAACCCAACTATTTCGCTCTTAATCAATATCAATGTCTCTCATAACCACCCTCGTCAAACCAGACTCAACCCTTCATGCTGTATACTCTAAAGTTCTCTCTCCAAGAGAGTATCATGTAGTAACGGCCAAGAATTCATCAATTGATATTCATTCAATAACAGAAGGAGGATTGGTCTTGATAGAGTCGTTACCAATATATGGACAGATCGAAAGTCTTATTGCATTTCAGCCCGTGAGAAAAAGTAGCAGTGGCAGTGGCAGCGGTAGCAGTAGCGGCACTACAGACTGGTTGTTTTTTTCCCTTAGTGACGGAACATGTCATGTAGTTTGCTATTCAGGTGGAAAGTTTGTTAGCTTCAAGAGTGCCGAAGTGGAGAACAAGACTCTGTTATCACCACCATCAGCTTCCACTCTAATCCATCAAGCGATTATCGATCCTACGGGATCTTTTATTGCGATTTATCTGACAGTTGGATATATTAACTTATTTAAAATATCTAAAAAAGTTTCTGACAATATTTCCAGACCAGGTAGCATTTCAAGAAGAACTCCAGACAACAGGGATCCATATTCTCTGGATAACATTTTTGAAAAGGCCAATATGATAGCTCCTCTTGATTTTGTGAACATCAAGAATATGATATTCATTCCTGGTATGAAGTCACCTACATTGGCAATAATCCACAGTCAACGACAAGGAATAACCAGTAGAAGATCTGATACCATTGGATCTGGTAATTCTGTCTATAGCATCAACTTGCTGACTATAGACTCTTCGGGGTCCAAACTATCATCTCGGGCTTCTTGGAATAATATCGATGTTTCCAGATTCCATCTTATGATCCCAATCTCAGATCCAATAGGAGGCTTTATCCTATTAGGTGGGCAGTCGTTTATGTATTGTAATGGATCGGAAAAGCTACGCACTGGCCAAGGAACCGACAAACTAGATACTCAGCACGTACTGTTTAGTGAAGGTGTTGGTGATGATCTGGAGGAATTCTCAGCTTATGCGGAAATAGATTATAATCGCTATTTAGTGGGTACTAATAGTGGCAAACTATATCTGTTGTATCTGCAAGCAACTGATGACCAGGGAAGCAGTATTCAGGGGCGATTGATTGCAGTGGGTCAAACATCCCCGGCCACTCAGTTATTACATCTTTCGTCGAATTATTTTTTCGCTTCAAGCCACTCTTCACTCTCGGTACTATTCCAACTTGATGTCAACAGCCGTCCATTTTCGGTCAGCGTAGTCCAAGAGTTGGAGAATCTTGCACCTATTATTGATTTTACTATAGAGAATGACGGGAATGGGAATTCGGCCATCATCACCTGTTCTGGAGGACATTATGAGAGTTGGCTCAAAAAAATAGAATATGCGTATCAAGTTGATTCATTAGCAGAGATTGACTTTAATGACGGCGGCTTGAACGAGAATCAGACCATAAGGGCCATTTGGCAGGTCGATGATAAGACTACAGCCATATCATACATTTCTCATACACGACTGTTATGTATGGATAAGAATGGTGACTTTTCAGAACTGGATGGATGTAGAAATCTCAAGACAGACGTTTGTTGTTTGTTAATAGGAAGATTTGCTAATGAGGTTGTGGTACAAGTCAACGAAGGAGAAATACTTTTGCCTGAACTAGGCAAATCATGGTCGGAAGCTACCGTCATCAGTTTCGCATCTCTTGGTGATGATTACCTGGCAGTTTGTACCGATCGCAAGTCGGTCAGCATATTCGATTCCAGCTTGAATATTGTCCATGGGCGCTCATTCGACGACTTCATTTCTGCTTTATCTATCAGTAGTAATGGGTCGTATTACGCTGTCAGTTTTTGGAACACTTTGAATATAGAAGTGGTTGATATCTCAAAGCATGCCAAAACATGTATACATCTCGACTCGGACTCGCTTCCAAGATCCCTGTTCTTCCCAGATTATACGTCTTTAATAACGACAATTATCGTCGGCATGGCAGATGGCTCTTTACTCGTCTATGATATCTCTAATAACTCGCTCTTAGACATGTTCACCATTGGCGATCAAGCAGTATCGCTACACAGGTTTGGTGAACATATTATTGCTGCATCCAATCAACTGTTTGTTTTCGAACATTGCGTTGGTCTGTTTAAGGATAGCAAATTATTCCCAACGAAAATCAACTTTGAGATCCCCATTGCAATGTCGAGTATAGGCAGAGGTTCTGTGTACGGATCGAATTGTATAATATCTGCTTCGGAAGAGGGAATGTTAAAAGTATCAAAAATCGTAGACAAGCCATCCTATGTTTGTACACAGGAGAAAAAGTTAACAGGACAACTTGCACGAAGAGTAGCCCAAAATATTGAGTTAGGACTGACGGTCGTGGGAACTCTGCCAGGTGAGGTGCCCTCCATTTCTAACATCTCCAGCAGCAGCATCCAGCTGTGGGAGTCGGCGACTTTCAACTACGTTGACTCGTTCGACCTGCTTGAAGCCGAGTGCTGTGAGAATGTTCTAGCAGTCTCTTCAGATTTAATCGAGTTCACAGGCTTCATCGTGGGTACCAGTTTAGATGAAGGTGGGCCGAACGACCAGTCGATATCGACTGGCAGAGGAAGAGTTCTTCTTTTCTCGTATAGTCACGAGTTGACAAAGATGAAACTCGAGCACGCAATAGAGCTTCCTGGATCCATATTTAAGATTGAGTTGATTGATCAAAGACTGACAGCTCCAACTGTCCGGTTTTTGGTGACTGTTCAATCAAGAATTAGAGAACTCCTTCTTAATCGCATTTCGGATGGAAGCTTCAAGCTTGAACTTGTCAGCGACACCACTTTGCAGAGCAGTACAATTCCGTTATTTATATCCTCGTTAAACGAACAGGTGGTCATTGGCGAACTGGTGCATAAGGTCACTTTGGGCAACTATAGGGCATCTTCGCCATTATCGCAGCCAATATCGTGTGTGTTTGGTTATTGGCAATCCAATGCTCTTCTTATTGCCAAAAATCAAATTCTCGTTACAGATGATGAACTGAATCTGTCATTATTGAAGCCACTTGATAGGGACGGATCTTCGTCATATCTAGGCGTGACAGCATCGTATCATTTGGGAGAACTTGTGAATCAGGTCCGGCGGCTCGATCAGGGGACAAATAACCGGTGGAATCGAGTATTTGAAAGGTGCTTCGACTTGAAAGGATCAATTACTCCTCGCGCAATCATCAGCACTGTTTCCGGTGGATTATATCTTTATAGTGAGATTCACGATCCGGCACTCGAAGAGGGTCTTTCAATTGTGCAAGATAATTTGATTGCAAATTCGAAAACCATCAACTCTCCATCTGGAGGGAAACAGAGTATATCAGATTATCATAAGTAAGTGCAATGTGTATAGGTAGGTAGTCACTAGTCACTAACTTTCTAGATATCGGTCAGTCTCTTCATCCGAGTATAGTGGTTTTATTGATGGGGATATTCTGAAGACGTTTTCAGTGCTGCCTTTACACGACCAGGATAGAGTGTATATGGGTTTGAATGGAAGCGGGGAGGTGACGATTCCGCTGGCACTTACGAGAACCATGTCGGATCTTCTTCAGATTGTTTAATCAACGCGCCACGGGTGGTGTCCAAAACTATGTCAGATGTTAGATATTCTTCACATTGTTTAATCTACACTAAATTGTCTCATGTATACTTATAGATTACATACGATGAATATCATCATCGGCAAAATTACTAGCAGAATCAAGATTGTCCCACCATTCAAACAGATAGCTTTCACAGATAAGCTTGAACCATGGAGTGAAAGTAAGTTGTGGGTCTTCAAACATGGCAAGCAGTTCCGACTTGCTGACATATTTGCTATCTTTGACTTCATTAGGATTCACATCAAGCTCAGGATCTGAACGGATGAAAAGTATATAATCGATTTCATGTTCACCCCAAACACCGCTGCTAGGAGCTACATAATAGATTCGAGTCAGGAACTGGAAGTTATCTAATGGAATCTGCAACAGTTAGCCAACATTTTGAAAATAATGAAACAATTGGTATACTTACAAATTGCTTTCTGATTCCTAGCTCTTGATCCAACTTCCGTTGAGCTGCTTGTTTCACACCAGCTATAGAACTTGGCAGATCATGACCGAGTTCTGATGCAATAGCCAGTGGATGAGAACAACAGGTATTTGTCCACATGCCAGGAAAGGTGATCTTTTCATCAGCTCTTTGTTGAAGAAGAAGCTGCCCCTTTGAGTTGAACAGAAATACAGAAAACGCTCTATGCAAAAGGCCCTTGTTAATGTTGGACATCAAATGGCAAGTCTTTTTACTAGCACCGCCAATTGGCTTGTCGTTCCAATCAAGTACAATGCAAACTTCATCCATTAATTTGATCTGTTCTTCATCATGACCAGCAAACAAGTCCCGGTCATGTTCAGAAGATGATGAACTGCCTGATCCAGAGCCATTAGTGGTAATAGGGAATACATCAGGAAATAGTGTTGAGATATTACTGTTTGTGAGAGATCTGACATCTGCTTCAAGTGACGAAGTCCGAGGATTGGTTGAAGTGGCAGGTACGATAGTGTGGGCTGGAGCCACAGCGGCTATTCCGCTGGCCGAGACAATAGTTTCCGTCGACATTCAAATGATTATAGAAAGGCTTCCAAAAAGATAAACGAAAGGCAACGTCGATACACGCGGGACGCGTGAACAAGATAAATATGACTATGAGCGGTAAATTTGACGTGCGGCGTGCTCTTCACATGTTTACCCCTGAGTATGAGCTAACCACCGAGTTTATGAGCTGGGGAGTTGAACAGAATATTATTTCGAGAGATCCTAATAGGTTGGAGTGGTAAGAGGTTGTTGTGAAGTGAAAAGTTTTGAAGTTGATCAGCGGTAAGAATGAGAATATATTGTGAACCATAAAGCATCCGAGTGTGGCAAGAGAAGATAACGAACATAACAAACTACTGGATTTCGAGTTTCCCCTCGCCGTTTATTACCACTACCTACTTTCTATCGTCGCTCTCCCTTTTTATATTATATTGGAACCTCAAGCCTGGCGCACACAAGGCTAACATCAATCCATCCATCGGTCCACGTTACTTCCTATAATAGTAACAGCAACATAGCCAATATCGGTCACACCCCTAAGACAATCACCAAGGCACAGCTACCGCGAAATCGATCAACTGCCACGCAACAACACCAACAACAACTACAGCCCTCTCTGTCTGTCTCTCGTATATCTCCTTCTCCACTATTTCCCCCTGAATTCCTCCTAACCCTGCATACTACTAAGGTGCCAGACCATGCAAGATCGGTTGGCTCGTGCTTGAATCAACATTGGCAGCCAAACAGCAAAGAATGTATAATAGTGGAAAGTGAGAAGATAGCTATTGTTTATTTATGATTTGATAGTAGTCCTCTGTCCACAAATCATCAACAGATTGTCCCAACGCTATTAGAATGGCTTTTGGCATTCTGCAACCAAAAGACTATTATGGCGAGGTAACAGGTACTGTTGTCATGATGTCTGAAAAGACTCAGACAAAACCGACTGATAACAGCATCCAAACTAGTGCTACGCCTGGTGAACCGTCACGGAACTCTTCGGTTAACTCACATTCGGAAGAAAAAACATCCACTACTGATGACGGTCTTAAACGGACGTCTGCTGGCATCGTGCTACATCCACAACCTCAGAATGATCCTAATGATCCTTTAAACTGGCCTATTTGGAAACGAGACATCGCTTTAGGCGTCATTGGATTCCAGTCATTTATTATTGGCGGCATGAGTCCTTTACTGGCAGCAGCGTTTACAGTAATGTCGGAAGAATTCAATGTTCCTCAAACCACTCTTGCTTTCCTTGTTGGCGCGTATATGCTTGCCATGGGCGTTGGATCGGTATTCGCTGCTCCAACAGCAGTCCTATATGGTAAACGTCTGGTGTATATTGTTGCACTCGTTGTTTTCCTAGCAGGATGCCTTGTAGGTGGAGCTAGCAATTCGTTCAAAATGCTTTTAGGAGCACGAATCATCATGGGCTTTGGAGGATCTCCAACAGAGTCGTTACCGTCGGCGTCAATTGCGGAAATCTACTTTCTCCATGAGCGAGCTTACCGACTTGGAATTTACACGTTGCTTATGCTCGGCGGTAAGAATCTTGTGCCCATGGTAGCAGGCTTTGTCATTGGAGATCTGAGCTGGCACTGGGTATTCTGGATATTGGCCATGATTGCAGGAATGAACTTGTTATTAACGTTTCTCTTTGTACCGGAGACCTGGTGGGACCGTACCCCTATTCCAAACGAGCGCAGTATCAAGGAATCTCGGTTAGCTCAAGAAGCGCGTGCTAATTCACTGAGATCTCGAGCATCTTCATTAGGATTAGACCTAGAATCTGATGCGGTGCACATCTCCACACCCGATGCGATCAGAATTAGAACCATTCGCCCAAATGCTTCTCGCAGTTCCTCCTACGCACAACCTTCCAGAGTACTCCCCAAATCAGTTGATACGAATACAACTGCTAATAGAGACAATGTTTCAGTTCCAACTATAGTTGAACGTCATGCTCGGTTTGCCATAGGCGACGACGACGATACCAATCAGCCCACCCTGACTAACAACAACGACAGCTTGGACTATTTTTCCAATTTTTCTTCAAGTGCGCCTCTGCCTGATAATAATATGCATAGAACGACTTTTGCCGACGACGTGGAAGTTGTTCCGAATGTGCCCAGACCAGGAATCGACAGGCAAGCAACCACCGACTCGGCTATGAACCCCCGAAAACCATTTCTAAAAGAACTGGCGATATTTAATGGCCGTTTCACAAACGACAAATGGTGGATGGTGGCATTGCGGCCTTTTTACCTATATGCGTATCCAGGCATTCTCTTTTCCACCTTCATCTACTCGTTTAGTGTAGTTTGGTTGATTGTCATTTCGGAAACGATTTCTAAAATATTCTCCAACGAACCCTACAAATTTCCAACCACGTCTGTTGGTCTGTTGTATATTGCAACCTTCCTTGGTGGATGTGTGGGATCGGCTGTTGCCGGACGTGCTTCGGATCTGATTGTTCGAGTGGTGTCCAGGCGTAACCACGGGGTTTATGAGCCCGAATACCGGATCATTATGATAATTCCTGTTTTCATTTCCGTCACAATTGGAATGATGGGATTTGGATGGTCTTCGTTTGAAAAGGATTTATGGATTGTGCCTGCTATTTTCCTTTCAATCATTGGATTTGGCTGCTCTCTGGGCTCAACCACTGCCATCACCTACGCAGTTGATTCATACAGAATGTATGCTGCTGAAGCGCTTGTAACGTTAAATCTCACCAAAAACGTCATTGGATTTCTCTTTTCACTGTTTGTACCCAAATTTCTCGAAAGATCTGGCTCTCGCACGACCTTTGTTGTGTTTGGGTCCATTCAGATCTTCATCTGTCTCTTCGGAATCCCCGTGTTCATTTTTGGCAAGCGCATGAGGCACTGGACTGATAATGTAGACATGATGCAAGCTCTGTATGTTTTAGACGATGAAGAAGACTCCAACCCAGACCACCAAAACCACGAACCATTACCTGTGCGCTAGTATTTATTATTCGCTATATCTGTCTAGATAGGACAATATACACGTATCTTGCTTTCTCTTGAGCACCCATTAACAGAAACATAAAAATAATTATAAACTAAAATAAACTTATCCAAAATATAAACATAAACCATTGCATTTACCATTGCCTATTTACCAGTGAGTGACACCACCGTTGTCAGTGTCATCAACTTGCCACGATCTAGCCAGACCAGGCAGCTCATTACTTTCTTCATCATGGTTCTTAAGACGCTTCTTAGGATCCTTGCCAGACGAGTTCTCCTCGGACTCATCTTCAGAGCTAAATGTGATTACACTCCTCTTTGCTGTTAGCTTACTTAGGAGATTACGGTTCTCTGTGAGTAGTCGTTTGCCCCAGGTGCCAGCAGCACTATCACCAGTCTCATCTCGAGCTTGTTTGAGAAATGGAATAAGAGCCGTGCCACCAGTACCACGACTTGCTCTAGAAGCAGTTGCGAGACCATGTCTGCGAGTAGCAGAAGTGACGGATCTGGCCTCGGCCGCCTTGGCTTTGCCCTGAAGAATGATATATCTTGAAACAACCTGAATATGTTTATCACGGAAAGTACGAAGCATAGCAAGACAAGCATCGTATGACAAGGTGAGAGCAGGAGTCTTGTCGCTATTGGCAACCACATAGTCGCGGATCTCGGCCACCTGGGTCAATGCTTCAAGGAATCGTCGATGAGGACCAGGCATGTATTTTCTCATTTCCTCAATGAAGTTGTTCTTTTTAGGCGTGGACATTCCTGGCAAAGTCTCTTTAGATAGTAGAACAGTTGGTGGAGGATGATGTTTCAACTCTCCTGTTGGATGGTGCTCAACATTCAGAAGAATATCGAGGGCCTGGATCAACGAGCTCTGGGCATTACTGCCTCCAGCATACGCTCTGTACTGTTTTTCGGAGCCATATCGCACACCATTGGGCAATCCTGCATCAGCCATATTCTTCCAGCCGGCAAGAAACGGACGGATACGAAAATAAAATGTATGAGGGTCGCACATTTCATACATTCGGCCCAAGCTCGTATTTATGGCATCAATGGCTTCTGCCAGCGACTGCAAATTGCGAACCACTTTATCCGAGTCGTTGGCTCGACAAGCATGGATAGCCTCGATTCCAGTCACTAAACAGGGAGCACCCTGGCGTTCAATAGCAGTACTGACCAGATAGAACCATGACTCGTCCATACAGCCAGTAAAGGTGTTTAAAGTAGCCAAGTTATCAAGGCCCCATTCTTCCGGCTCGGCTGGAAGCACTGTCTTGAAATTCCATAGACACACCCCTGCATAAGTATTAATAGGAGGAACTTCCAAGTGGTCACTGACTTTAAGCCATGGCTCAGCCAGTTGTTTGGGGAGATGGTCAGCCGGCTCGTCGCTCGAAGCCCATACGTAACCATGAGATAACAGACCGAGAATCAGACATGCCCTACGCCATTCGGGCTCCGATTTCAGATTATCCGTGGACAAAACGGGAATCTTATCCACCAAAGCACGAAGTCGTTTGGTAAGAATCAACGACGGTAGGTTCTCGACGAGATTCTCCCAAGCGTCGAAATAGGCTGGTAGCCTTGCCAGGGGAAGAGTCTCGGGCAGGAAGCCTGTCTTTGGAGAAATGTCATAATCCTGTAAACGGGGGATTGAAGGTAACATACTATCTGATAGTGAGATGTCAAGAAGCAGCCAGCTGAATTTGTATGGCTGTTTTTGTTGTTTGATAACTCAATTAGTAATAGGGTATAGAATTAAATCACCTGATGTCTCTCTTCAAAGTAACTCGAACGCACTAAAACGTGCTAGAAATGACCCAGCACTGACGGAATAAAAGGTCCCAGTTCTATTCAGACTTGGATACAAATAAGTTTGCAGGTCCAGCTTTCGAATGCTGATTATAAATTTCATATGAGTTCTCGATATCGAAGGTCTCGAATAACTGTTATAGCACGTGATAATTGTATCAGCGCTCCCAACCCTGGATCATATGGTGGAGTGGATAGGATGGTGGATAGTAGAGTGCTAAGAATAATCGAGTCTGAATTGAAATTTATATCTCTGATGTTAAAGTGATCTTAGGTAGACACGTTATCTCAGTGTAGACTCGCAGTCATGTGGGGATGTTGTATTTAGTTAGAGAGCAAAAAATGCTTGTTCACGATATAGAATATAAATATGGACGGACATGCAGACTGATTTACTATATATTATTCCATTCTAACAATGCCCGAGTTAGGAGAAGTGGCCCATGCTACGTCGATTCTTCGCAAGTTCTTGGTCGGCAAAGCTATAAAATCCGTGACGGCTACTGGAGATACACTTGTGTTTGCCAATCCTTTGACATCGTCGTCTTTTCAGTCGTTTATGACTGGCAAGTCGGTTTCCGAGGTCAATCGTCATGGCAAATATTTCTGGATTCGATTCAACAAATGCTCTTCAGTCTTGCTTCTGCATTTTGGCATGACTGGATGGGTCAAGGTAAAGGGCATAAAAACCAATTTCATAGTCATGGAGAACGGAGGCGATAAGAAAGCAAAGGAGATGATCAAGCAGAAAAAGGGCCCTACTGTCGCGGCGGCCGCGTCCACGTATGAGAAGGACCCTGACATGGAATGGCCGCCCAAGTTTGCCAAATTCATTCTTACCGCCGATGACGAGACTGAAGTTGCCTTTACAGATCCACGGCGCCTGGGACGTATCCGTCTTGTCGACGATGCAGCGACCGATGCAGACCTATTCAAATATGAGCCCCTGAAGAAGCTTGGAATCGACTTTTCCAAAGAAAAGGATCGGTGGAATCTGGATACGTTTGCCGCTCAAGTTTCAAGTCGCAAAGTGCCTATCAAGTCGCTTATCATGGATCAAGCGCTGTTCTCTGGAGTTGGAAATTGGGTAGCGTAAGTGCAAGTGGAATTGTCAACCCAATTGTCATTTATTTTATTAACAATTATCCCAATAGTGATGAAATTCTCTATCAAGCCAGAGTCCAGTAAGTATCTAGTGTACATCGACTGATGTGACTGTACTAACTTCATGGAGCCCTGAAATATATTCAAACACCTTGAGCGACGACCAGCTCAGTCAGCTGTACCAAAAGCTCGTTGATATTTGCGAGTTTGTTGTCAAGGTCGAGGGTAAGTAACAGGAATAAGTAACAGGAATAACTCAACATAACAGCAGTACTGACATTCTAGGCAACACAGAGGCGTTTCCTCCGGACTGGTTAATGCTGCACCGCTGGGGCAAGCGTCGTAAGGGAGAGAAACAAGTGACAGTCGAAGGCCATGAGGTTGACTTTGTCAGCGTTGGAGGAAGAACCTCGTGTTACGTTCCGGCTCTTCAGAAAAAGTCTGGAAACGTCATTACCACTACGAAAGCCAAGGAAGTAAAGGCAAAGACAACAGTGACAAAGACGACGAAAACAAAAGCCAGCACATCACGAAAAGCCAAGAAACACGAAAGTTCGGAAGACGATTTGGACGGCCAGTTCGAAGGTAGCAGCCCCGAAGGTCCCCTGAAACAAGAGCCCGATCAAGCGCCTGTCAGAAGAGCCCGAGCAACAAGAGTAGCGAAAACCAAAGTCAAGACCTCAAAGGCCCGAAAATACGACAGTCCAGAATCAGGCTCTGATTTTGAAGAGCAACTAAAGCAGGAGACTGACGAGGCGCCCCCTGCTAAGAGAGGCCGAACTTCCCGACGCAGTCTAAGAAATATATAAACCTGGCCATTTCGGTCGCGAAGCGAGCGCAACGGGTCCGGGCAGCGCCCGGCCGCCGGAGGCAGTTCGGCCCCCCTCAGGGGGTACTCAGGGGGTGTGCGACCTAACCCTTATCTATTTGAAGCCTATCGAGCTCTGCATTGGTCCACGCAGTGTTTTCGTGCCAAGCCAAGGTCGCGCGGCCCTGCATACGGATCGTCTACCACGTCTGTAGGAGTAGACATTGACATTATCTGGTTCAAATTACCGACAAACGACGGGATTCACATTTGAAATGTACAGAGCTGCTAATAGATATACAGGAGCGAGATTAGTGGCTCGGGGATTGAGGCAGTCGGCGGTTGGTAGTGGTGGTGGTGGATCGAAACGAGCGTTTCATCTCAACACCAATCCGGAGCTGGGGACCAAAGATACTCGTTTGACTCGTAAGCCGGTGGTCGAGTCTCCGTACACGGTGAGTTCACGAGGTTCACGGTGTATCTAGGTGGTTTACTAACCGTTAGGGAATCCGTCTTCTTAATAGTCCTCAACTCAATAAAGGAAGCGCCTTTCCTTTGGAAGAGCGACGCACGTTCGGACTGACCGGCCTGTTGCCGTCTGCTGTCAATACTCTGGAGGACCAGGTCCGTAGGGCGTATTCGCAGTACAAGATATGTCCGACGGACCTTGCAAAGAACGTGTTTTGTGAGAGTATGAAGGCCCAGAACGAGGTTCTTTATTATAGACTGATTCATGATCATATCAAAGAAATGTTCAGTATCATCTATACTCCTACTCAGGGTGAAGCCATTGAAAAGTACTCGCAGTTGTTTAGAAAACCCGATGGTTGTTTTCTGGATATCAAAGATGATACCAACATCGAGGAGGTACTACTGAACTACGGTGGGAATGAAGATATCGATTATATTGTTGTCACTGATTCGGAAGGAATTCTAGGTATTGGTGATCAGGGAGTTGGAGGGATTGGAATCTCGGTTGCCAAGCTGGTACTGATGACCGTTTGTGCTGGAATTAACCCGAGTAGAACCATTCCCGTGGTATTGGATGTTGGCACAAATAACAAGGAGAAGCTCGATGATCCACTTTACTTGGGGAACCGGATGCCTCGAGTTCGTGGTCCAGAATACGATGAATTTGTCGACAGATTTGTCATGGCTGTTAAGAAGCTTTATCCCAAGGCTATGCTGCATTTTGAAGACTTTGGTACTAAAAATGCTCTGGCCATTTTGAACAAATACCGTGACCAGCTGTCTTGCTTTAATGATGATATTCAAGGTACAGGAGCGGTAACATGTAGTGCTTTATCGGCTGCTACAAAGTCTCTTGGCAAGGATCTTACCCAGTGTAAGATTCTACTTTATGGCGCTGGAAGTGCTGGAACTGTAAGTGAGAGGCAATGGCATCGCATTTAAAGCCATACTAACGGTATAGGGAATTGCTACTCAGCTTGTTAATAACTTTGTGGCTCAAGGTTTGTCTGATAAGGAGGCTAAAAGTGGATTGTATCTCATGGACAGATATGGCTTGCTAAAAGAGTCTCTAGTTGATAAACTGACTTTAGGGCAACAGCGTTTCATGCTACCTGATAATGACTGGGAGGGCGTTGACACTACTTCTCTATTGGAGGTGGTCAAAGTGGTCAAGCCGGATATAATGATCGGTTGTTCCACTAGACCAGGCGCCTTTAGTGAGGACATTGTTAAGGAGATGGCCAAACACGTTGATCGACCCATCATCTTTCCTCTTAGCAATCCCACCAGACTACACGAAGCTGTTCCGGCAGATCTGTTGAAATGGACTGATGGCAGAGCTTTAGTTGCGACTGGTTCACCATTTGAGCCCGTGAATGGGGTAAGTAAACGCCCTGTTTGCATAGACGTTCACTAACATACAGCGCGTAATTTCTGAAAACAACAACTGTTTTATCTTTCCTGGAATCGGACTGGGAGTCGTCTTGTCTCGTGCCAGTAGGTTGACTGAGACCATGATCGCTGCTGCCGTAGAAGCTCTCGCGAATCAGTCGCCTCTTTTGTCCGATCCCAACGCCGGACTCCTTCCTGATGTTTCTGATATTACTGAGATTTCTGCCAAAGTGGCTACTGCTGTTGTGCTTCAATCTGTCAAGGATGGTGTAGCAGAAGTTCTGAAGGAGACCCAACCAGGCACCAATGATCTTGTTGAGATCCCTGGCGAGTATGAAGAATGTTTGGAATGGGTCAAGGGTCAAATGTGGAAACCGGAATACAGACCGCTTCGATTATCCGAACATTCTTAGATTAGGTAGATAAATAAATAAATAAGACATATACATTTTAGGATAGCAGTCGAATAGGTACAAGAGACTCATGATGGAGCGGGGATGGTGTAGCGTACCAATGATCTTGTAGAGATCCCTGACGAGTATGAAGAATGTTTGGAATGGGTCAAGGGCCAGATGTGTCACTTCGATTATCAGAACATACATTTTAGGATCGCATTCGAATAGGTACAAGAGACTCATGAGGTGGAGCAGGGAAATCTTCAGGATACATTCTCACAGTTTCGACCCAAACGGCATCCTCGTTGACTACCTCCAGAGCTTGCCTTAGCCCCTTGGTCTCGCTCAAAACGAAATATGGAGCAAATTGCGACAGAATGTCGTCAAATACGCTGTCTGGAATTGGGGTGTAGACAAGTACCTTTTCCAGACAACCACACAGGGCAGTAAATAAACGTAGCTCCGGCGAGAATTTCGCGCTTGATCTCAACAACACAGCTGGGCGCATGCTACTGAGCCCAGATAAGGATTTCAATTTGGGCCATAAAGCAGTGACTCTAGTCGTCATGAAGTCGCGTGCTTTTTCACATATGATACCAATATTCTTCAAGGCCGCCTCTAGAATAAACGTATCGGGATCATCCAGCCGAGAAACCAAGACTGGCCAAATGTTATTAATCATGGGCAACAAGTCCGTTTGACTAGATGCAAGTATGGTCATTGAAGTTGCAATGAGCTCCAACAAGTTATACCGTAGGTTGGCTGAACTATGAGTGAGGTATTTGTCAGAATAATTCACAATGTGTTCCACGACTTTGTATGTCGACTTTGGAACCAGAGATGACCATTCCTGTTCTAGCTGTTCTTCTGCATTATCCAGTGGCTTTGCTTCAATGCTATCTTCTTCATTGACAGCATCTGATTGCGACTTTTTGCGGTTGGTAATCTCCTCGAGACGTTCGCTAAAAGTGCCATCTCCATGGCCGACTTCGTCGTCGCTATCATCGTCATCGCGTGCTATCTCAGGTCTGCGGCTTAGTTCAACGAGAAGCTCGCCCAAGGTCCGTATATGAGACGGTTTCTGAGCTATTTCACCCGAACCGCCATCCTCTAGGAGCAACCTTGCGGCATACCCTCTTTCAATCTCAGTGACTAGAGCCCTAAAGACCGAGAATATTCCCTCAGTAAGCGATGTGTAGCCGTGATAATTGTCTAGAATAACAAACATCGTCGATACCAAGTCGTCCAAGTACGGGGCAATGGAAGGGCCAGCAAGAGTGATAAGAGTCTTGAGAATTATTGTTGTCCGAGGAGAAATGTCCAACGTATTCAGTTTGATGGACATGCCATCCACTAGATAATCGGCATTTTCAACAATCAGCGACTGAACTGTAGGGTACTGGCAACTCTGTGCCACTTGTATCACTGCTGCCTGAGCCCGTCGAAGTACCAGAGGATTAGAATGGCCCAACATCTCAACCAACGGATACAAGGAGTCCACCAGTTCTTCACGGAATTGTCTACCAAGGTACTCTGCTACCAGGGCTATTCCCTCTAGTGATAAACAAACCATAGCATCGGTTTCTTTTTTAAATCGGACTGATGTGGCCTGCTGAACAATCTCTCGGCAGTAATACATAGTATCCATGACGACATCGACAATGATAGAGGTGTCAGTGTCATCAGTCACAATCCATGAGCTAGTTTCGTCGGTCTGGCTTACCGCATTCTTACAGAGTCCTCTCAGGAGATTGATGGCGATCCAATAATCAGTCACCTTGGATTGAGAGCCAATGGGTTCATCCTGCACTTTGATAAGTAACGAACCTAACAGCGAAGTACCGTATTTCGAAGATCCTACCGACCGTAATAGACTAGAAAGGGACGATTGAGTTGACGTGGACAGGGAAGATGCAATTCCAATATCAGAAAATAGAGTCAGATGTTGAGTTATCGAAGAGGCATCTGACATGATCAGTTTGTTTGAATCAAAAGTGATCCCACTAAGAGGTACTGGCAGCGTGTTAGCGGGTTTCAGATTCACAACATCCCCCACAGTCCGAATAAGAGAATCTGTCAAAAGAGAAGACGTTTTTGATGACTCTTGTAAAAATGCTAAAGATGTTTGGATTGCATGAAGCACCGTAATGGAGTGTTGGTCATCATGAGCTGTGAGTAATCTAGGCAGCGAATCAATCCAGTTGAAAGACCGTTGCTCTAACACTGTTTTTATATTGACCGACTCGAACAGCTGTGATTTCAAGGCGTGCTCGGCTTTAATCCGCAGATCCTCATCGATTGAGCTGCGTGTTGACGAAGCAAAGAATATAATAGTATCAATTACAGCTGGCAGGCAGTTTGATAACGATTTGGAAGAGTATCGGAGAAGATTGAGCGACAAATCCAGCATTGACCTTTGAGGTTCACTTTTCGAATGGTCTCTGACAGAAACTATCGAGTCGAGGGCCAGCTTGATCTGGTCCTGAGACGCCTGCAGCCACGGTTTGGTGCGCATTGTAACATTGGCATCTGAATTTACAGCTTCTCCTAAAGTGCCAATAGTACTAAGTTCATCGTCATTCATGACTATCGCCAATAGGCGAGAGAGTGTATCCAGACCAGAGGAAACAACACGATAGTTACAGCGCCCACCGAACTTTCCAGTAATGAGCTTAACTATTCGTGACACCACACCAGGCAGTACTAGCGATAAATCATCCCCAGAGGCTATGATTTGAAATAATAGCACATCCATGGCTTCTAGAGCAGCCAACTGAAGTTGGACCATTTCAAATCCATATTCTAAACAGTCCAGGAACACAGTGATGTTATGACCAAATGTTGGCATAGAAGCAAGAGGCTCCTTTTCGGTAGTCACAGACAAAATGTACGAACAGTACAAATATCGTAAAGCTTTGCAACCCGCTTGTCTCAGTTCATTTGATTTGTCAAGAAAGTCCTTACCGGGAGATGAGGAGTCGCTACTGTTATCCATCATAGGTGGTGGACCGCTCAATAAATATAGGCACACAGCATATAATTGACGGCATGTCTCGATGGACAGACCCGTAGTCCAACAATTGGCGAATATAAATGCAAGTATCCTCAAGACCAGTTCACTGATCCGATCTCCCAGAGCGTCTTTACTCAGTAGATGATTTAATGGGAAATAAATATAGTCACCGATAGTCTTGTCACAGCTATTCCGCTCCTCAGGATCCAGACCATCGAGGATATCTAATAGATTTTGCAATGACTGAGCCAGCCTGGGATCATTTGGATTGAAATTCTGCTGGTGAACTAATGCCAGCTTGGAAACGGAAATGCACGCACCTTTGATCTGACATTTGGTTAACGGGGGATTATCCAGTATTTATACTGCAATATATAACATACCTTTTCAAACACATGCTGTTTGAGCAACAACTTTGTATCTGTCATGCTCTGTGGTTTCTATACGAAAGCTGGTGGTAAGAAATCAGGTCCACGGATCTAAAGAGCTTTCGAGGATAATCGGTTGCGCCCTTGCCCTTATCATTTATATTAAAAGGCAAGAAGTCCGTGAAGTACCCCTGAGCAGACACAGAATATACACAGTTACACAAGATTGAGAACCCACTGTCAAATAAATTAATTCATATTATACAATAGTCTTATCTCTTTCGCTTTTTGTTACGATTGTGATAGTTGGCGTCCTCCAGAATGCGCTCCAACCTTTGCTCCTCCTCGGATGGCTGACTGGCATGTTCTTCTTTCCATCTACGACGGAAATCTTCTGCCTCGGCATCATACTGACGCAGTTTTCGACGGAACTCGTCTGATTTCTTATTGTTTGCATCTTTAATATTCTTGGTCGCCTCGAGGTAAGGCACTTTTTTTTCTTCCGGGAACTCTCGCCACATCTTGCCCAGAGCAGCTCGCACTTCATTTCGGGCCGCTTTGGCATTCACATCTCCACACGCCTTTTGTTTGGCGAGATCGGTTTCCTGACGACACTTTTCCCAGAAATCTTTCTGGAAAATCAAAAACGGATTCGCTCCTAGCCGTTCCGGCTTGACTGGCCGTTCTCCTAATTCCATAATCAGATCATGTCGCATCTTTTCACTATCATGACCAGCTCTTTCCTCCTGTAACTTGATCAGGGTACTTTCCACAAGCTCCAGGTTGGTCTGATCAATTCGTTTACTAGGAGCACTGCCATCACTACTATCATCATACAAGTCCTCTCGCACCGATAAATCTCCTCCACCATTACTACCATTACGTACATCCGCCATCGTAGAGCTTCGCAGTGATGTATGATGGTGATCGCTTCCACCTCCACCACCTCTCATACCGTACTGTGAGCCTAAAGGTGACAAGTTCTTTGATAGCGAAGGCACCGGCGTTACCATGGACGAGTTGATCTGACTCGAAGCCGCTGTAGCGTAGTGGCTTCGACTGCTTCCTGAACCACCATCCTTTGATGGAATAAGAGGATACGGCACTTCGATTTCGCCAATCAAACTGGTCAGAGTCTCGCTAGCTGCCCTCAAGCCAGAAATATACGCTCCATGGACTGTGCCTGGGTGAGTACGACAGGTGGCCTCTCCAGCGAAAAACATTGAATGGCCAATTGGTCTAGCAAGCACGTCAAAGTCGGCTCCAGTCGCTTCTAATCCCACATATGAATACGAGCCGCGAGAGAACTGGTCAATCTGCCATCTGGTGATGACCGATTCAACCACTCGAATGGGTCTTTTGTATTCCTTGGGAGCCAGCTGAATAGCTGCCGAGCGTGCTTTCTCAACAATAATATCGTCTGGGTCATTGGCGATTCGGACCGCGGAATTGCCCGTCAACAGACCTACCAAACAAGGCTTTCCAACCACTTTTGTGCAGTTCCAAAACATGTAAAACTCGCCACGCGTCGCCTTGTATTCCTCTTGGTTCATGCTATTGGGGTTCTCGGAATCTTGTGCAATACAGAAAATGTCTCTTGATTCATCCCAGAACGCCTCTTCAAATATCAAGCACGCCTAATAAAATGTTAGTTCTGTGTCATTATCGCCATCGCATCCGTCCATCTGTCGCGCCCCTCCCATGTACACATACCTTATTCATAACACCGAATCCAAGTCGTTCAATACTATCTGTCTTCCACTGTGGAAGATCGGGAATAAACTGAATTGTTCGATCCTTGAGAACTCCAAGCGGTACTGTAACTACTACACGATCTGCCTGAATCCGCTCTCCATTCTCCAAAAATACATCTGTGTAATCGTCATGATACTCAATCACTTTTACACTCGTCTTGAATCGAACATCCAGCTTCTCGGGGTATACATAGAGCCCACGTGGAAGAGACATGTAACCATTACAGATAGCCGAATGGCGGCCGGAAAAGTCATGTCCATCATCTTGGTTCCAACTGGAAAGGCTGAGATTGTTGAGATTGGTACCAGTGGAGTATTCAAGATTGGCCAGGTACCAGTTTACAAGACGAATATCTTGTGGAGTCAGCTGGGCCAGATCGTTTAATTGTGATAAAAGTCCATTCAGAGTCTCTCCAAGAGACGGGTACATTTCGCCCGGTGGCTCTGGTGCCACATGAATGGTTCGCCTAGAGGAGATTCGTTTCGAATCGATTCCAATACTTTTCAAGAATTTGAACTCCTCCTGAGTTTCCAACTCATCGGCCCCGAATTTCCCACCAGTATCATCAATGAATCCAGGGTCCTCATATGGTTTAGGCAGTTCGCCGTTTTCTTCCAGCTTGGCAATCGTCTGGCTCTCTTGAAACTCATCTCTTGTACTTGGATCTTTGGCTGCATTCATTAGAACTTCATCACCTTGTACAGTGCTTGGTTCGGGCATGCCGTTCTTGAACTGGGCCATTTTCTTGAGTAAATGCCCATACAACCGATGAGCTCTATCTTCCGTTTCCTCCTGGACCAGTTCTTTGTTGACACTATCATATAACCCAGATGGAGGATCCATTGGTACTATTGGTAAACCCAATTGTCGACGAACTAGTACTCCTAAAGGATTTCCATCTCCATAGCCCATAACGACCTGGGCACCGAGATCGACCATACAATTATGATCGCTTTTTAGAGGAGCGGAATAAATGCGCCCACCGATTCTCCTTCGTCCTTCAAGGACAATTATCCGGGGAATATCTTCATATTCCCCAGTAAAGGACTGAGCATATCTATGAAGAAGACTATCCAATTGACGAGCACACCCGAGGCCAGCTATGCCTGCACCTATAATGACAATTGTGGGACGGGGTCTAAGTTGATGTTCGAAATCAGCAGCTCGTTCAATGTTACTAAGAGGATATTCCAAACAACCGAAATTGATATATCCATTACGAACGAGCCATTCGTAAGCGAATTCCGCCAAACCATAGAATCGTTCATCTCTTGCACATCCAGCTGCTTCAAACATGGTGACCTTGACAATTGGATTTGATAACCACAGTCGGAGGATTCCATTACGAATGTTTAGATAAGTCGTGACGTGAACATAGCTGAGATGAGAGCGGAGAATATTATATTCATCGACATGTAACCGATAAGCGTTGAGACGAGACGACATGGCAGCTGCTGTGCACTGCTCGGCGTAGTTGGAGCTGCTGAGATCAGGTGGAATCGACGATTTGGGTTTATATTTTCGTCTTTGCATCGTGATTGGGTCTTCCAAGTGCTGTAATTTTTGTTGTTGTTGGTCGTCAGAGGAGGATACCTCTCGTTCGTAATAAGGGGTTGAATGTTCAGCAGGTTGTGGTTGTTGTTGTTGTAGCTGGCGAGCAAGCGGTCTTTGATGAACGTGACCTGATATCATACGATGAGATGAGCGGTCGTTACGAGAGTCAGCAGAAGATGAGCGGACAGGAACGGAGAGTGATTGCGACGATGGCTGTTGTACTCTCAGATACTGGTTTTGATTCTGGTTTTGTTGGATTAGGTGTTGGTTCTGAAGCAAGTGGGACTGAGACTGCACCTGAGCCTGAGGGTGTTGAATAGATTGGAGCGACTGAAGGGTCTGAAGCGACTGATTGAGTTGTTGTTGTTGTTGTTGTTGAATGGATGCATTTACAGCTTGTGATCTGTCTCTGGAAGACGTCGGCTCATAACCCATGACTGGATTCGAGTTTTGAAATCTCAGCTGTTGTGGTGGTGGGTTGTATCCCATCTGCTGCTGGAGCAAGAGAGACCGCCTTTGCTGCTGCGACTCGCCAGCAAAAGACAGAAACTCCTGATCAGAAGAATCCGTCTCGTGGCTAGCGGCAGACGTGTTACCACGAGCAGGAGCCTTTATCATACTATTATCATCCACAGGGATCATTGTATCATATGGTATGGACCATAATGGCTGGGAAGTAACAGGTTGTTCATCGGCCGATTCCAACAAGCCAGAAGGGGCATTCATATATTGGTTCGAGCGGGCCGTAGAGGGGTTTCTGGCCCCGCCAGGCTCTGAGACATTGGCTTGAGCTTGGCCCAGAGCCTGCATTGACGAGCGATTCAAGTGAGGCTGGGATCTTCTTCGTAGCTGAGTAGGAACTGAACCAGCAGCACCACCAGGCATGTCCAAATCGCTGAGATAGATGCCATTATCGACAAAAGACAAGTTTGAATCAAACGAATTAGCGTCGACGGCACCGAGATTGCTATTCCGGTTACTTATCGACTTTCGGGCCGACCTTCGCAAACCTCCATTACTGCCGGTGTCATTCGGCTGGCCGTTGAACTCGGGCTCAAATCCCAGACCCGGTTGTAAACCTAGCGCCACACGTCTTCTATCCATTGTGAGCAGCTGCTACTAAATATCCGTCCAATCGAGCAGAAATTTTCTTATCATAACTGTTTGATTAATTGGTCGCGTAAATAGATTCAGAAGATCCTCCAATGGGATTGCACGCAGAAGGAGGGGGAGTCCGTTATATGAGGTCCATGAGAAGAAGAAAGAACCAAAAGTGTAATTGAAAATAATCACTTGATAAATCACTTGATAAATCAGTCGTCGTCCTTCTCGAGCAGTAGTAGTAGTATATGCTCGGCATATGGTCAATTTCAACTGCTAGCAGGTGGTGGTGAATGGGCGGTGCCGCACCGACGCCGCACCAATCGGGAGCAGCATTAGTATTTATTCTCCTTCTCAGTCGCATTATATAATTTCAAACTGGCAAAATTATATGCTGATTTTTGAATATTTCTCATTAGTGACATGAAACTCTCGTTATATCTCGCTGGTGGCATCGTCTCTCTACTGTTGTCTGTCGACATTGTGGTGGCGGGCGGAAACCGCATTGCTAATAGCAAGGACTTTGTGATTGATCCCAGTGTTTTAAAGACCCTTCATAAGAGATCAGAAGAGTCGGGGGTACCGATTATTTTCCAAGACTCGCCTATTCCACAGGTGATTGATAATATGCCGAATGGCGAGGCACCTCAAGCAGGGCCTACTTTACTCAGGACCCAGCTGGCCGTGAACCGGGATATCTCGATCTTTGCGTCGTATGTGCGCGACTTTGCCTCGCTCGAGGCCAGGTTTAATGATAATAATGAGTTTTCCCTCGTGCTGGCTCCTTCCAACGACGCCATTGCTTCACTGTCTTTGAAGCCCTGGGAGTTTCCTAGTCCTGTCAATAATGACCATACGACTCGTGAAGAGGAAAAGGACAGAATCGCCAGACATAATATCATGTCGTTTATTGCTCATCATTTGAATCTCGTTCACAGTGAAGATGGCGATGGCGACGGAGCCACCAAGGCTCTTATAACGTCGAATGAAGATGGCCAGTTCCATTTGCTTGCCGAGAGTGGAGACGATCTTGTAGTGACTCGCAAGGCCCTCGAGTCTCCAGAGAATCGGCAATTCACCGTCACTCTTAGCAATGCCGACTCTTTGTTTGTCGTCAATGTCAACCGTACCAAGCAGGTTGACAATGGAGTGATTTGGATTCTCGATGGTTCGCTTGCGAGGCCGTAGCGGCCGTAGCGGCCGTAGCGTTCGTAGCGGGTGACCGCCCGCACCACCTGACCGTCTATTTATTATCTGTCTTTTGTAGGTTCTTCTGTAGTAGTTTATTTATCGCTGTTTTTACGTCTACTTAGTTCGAATATGCTTGAGCTTGGTCGGGCTATGAAAGAAATTATCGGCATACGCCTTGGGTGTGAAATCTCGCTTGTTGGACTCGTGAACCACTGTGTTCCAGCCCTGGTTGAGCGCAAACCGGATCGCATCGTCTTTGGTCCGGAACTTCATCTGGGTGGCTTGCCTGTAAATGTTAGCACACTTCCCCCTCACATCCCCCTCACATCCCCCTCACATCCTCCTCACCTCCCCTTTCACCTCCCCTTTCACCTCCCCTTTCACCTCCCCTTTCACCTCCCCTTTCACCTCCCCTCCCACCCTCACATTCACTCACATATAATCTCCACTGGAAGCCCAGCCCATCATGTCGTTCTCCCACCGGTTGGCCCGTCCTACTATATCCCAGTCGATTCTCCACACATTCGTGCCCCACGTGCCGCTCTGAGTCGCAGGCTTGCTCTCCTGGTATATCCTCACCAGTCTCTCATTCGTCAGCGACGCCGGCGCTCCACTGAGCACTTCAAACTCCTGGACCTCCTCGGTCTTCTCCGTCTCAGTGACGACCCCTGACGACCCCGCCTTAGCAGTCTCCTGAAACATTGCTCGCGAACATGAAATCGACCGGTAAACACCCCCGCCCACAGACGCCACTCGAACAAATCCGCCCAGCCCCGGTCTCACAAATCTCTGCATCTTTACTATCTATCTGTCTCTGCTCTCTCCTCTTTACCAGCTTCACGTACTTTTCAAACCCACCTTCTGGTTGGTCCACCCACTCCATGCCCACACCGCCTATGCACTTATGCTGCTCGCACGGCTGTCCGGAGACGCTCCCCGAAGAGCCCCTGGGGGCGGCCCCCCTCGCTCGTGGGGGTCGGGGGGTCGCCTCCGGCGGCTGGGCGCTGCCCAGACCCGTTGCTCCGCTTCGCGGAGGGCGGGGAGCGTACCTGGGTCCGGCCGCTGGGCAGAGAGTGGTAGATAGATCATGTAATTATCGGTGTAGCTGGGGGGCTTGGGCCAGTGCGCAGACCAGATCGTGCTTGCCCACTTCACAGACATTGTTCTCCACCACACGAGCTTCACGGCAGAAAAGAACGTCCCCGAGCATCCCAGCCCTCCGCGAAGCGGAGCAACGGGTCTGGGCAGCGCCCAGCCGCCGGAGGCCGACCCCGGCTCACAGCAGCGCGAGCATCTCGTCCACGCTGGTGAGCTTTGCCCTGGACTTGCCGAGACGCTGGCCGCGACGGACCTCTTCGTGGTCGATGGTGAGCCAGTCAGCCCAGGAGACGGGCCGGGAAGCGAGGTGCGGCCGGACGGCGGCGAAGCCGGGTTTGGGGGAGGTGTCGAGCCGTTTGGAGTAGAGGTCCTCGAGGACGGTCTCGGCGACTTCAAAGGCATCGAGCATGGTTCGGGCGATGACGCCCGTGGGGCCGTTCTTGACCCAGCCGGTGACGTAGAAGCCGGGCATGGGGTCGCCGGCTTGGCTTATGATGCGCCCGAGCTCGTTTGGAATGCGGCCGGTGCGCTCGTCAAAGGGAATGCCGATTTCCGCACTGCCTGGGAGGGCGACGGATTTATAGCCGATGCTTCGGAACACCAGTTCTGACTTGAACGACGTGGTGGCTCCGGTGCCTTTACAGACAGATGGCGATTTGATGTCCTCTTGGAGGAGAGTGTTGAGCTCGAAGGATGTGGACGAGAGAATGGCTGGGTTGGATGCTGATGGGTAGAAGCGATGGGGGGACATGAGGTATTCGAGGCTCCAGTGTTTGGAGGAGGGGGAGGAGGAGGGGGAGGGGGAGGAGGAGGAGGAGGCGGAGGCGGAGAGGGAGGAGGAGGATTCTCGACTGGCCTTTTCTAAAAGCTGAACGAGACGTTTTAGAGGACGACTCAGAAAAGGGGTGAATGGCTTGTAATGATCGATATAGCGCTCAGCTAGTGGGGTCATTCGAGCACCAGGCTCGTTAATGAGCTCTCGGATCTCTTTGTTGGTGAATGCACTTTGCAGTAGTCCGCGTCGACCAACGACTCGGACGTTTTTCACTCGACTGCCTTTGAGCTTGTCGTAGGCATGTTCGCAGATATCCGTCGACTTGAGCCGGTCGACATCACACAGGAGGATGCGAGCAACGTCTAGGGCCACATTGCCGTTGCCGACAATGACCACATCCTCGGCATCTTCAAGCCGAGGATTCAATCCACTCAATTGAGGAATCCCATTATACCACCCAACAAACTCCCTGGCCGAAATGACCCCTGGCAGCTCTTCTCCAGGAACATTCAACAGCCGGTCCTGACTGGATCCATATGCAAACACAATTGAATTGTAACTGTCTTTCAAGGTTTTCAAAGACACATCTTTGCCCACACTGACGTTTCCCACAAACCGGAAATTGCGAGCCTGGGCCACCTCGACAAACTTTTCCTGACAATTCTTGACCTCTGGGTGGTCGGGCGCCACTCCAAACCTGCTGAGCCCAAATGGCACTGGCAGCGCCTCATACATGTCTACCAGAGCATGAGGGATCTTTTCTAACAGTCTATAAGCAGTATAGAACCCTGCTGGGCCAGATCCTATAATAGCCAACTTCATATAAACAGTGACTGGATGTGACTGGACTACCCCTGAATGAATCAAATGGACCATGGACGATAGTCGTTCAGTACTATAAAGAGGATCAGGCTCCGCCGCACCGTGCCTACGCGGCTGACCGATTCTGGCCCATCGTGTGAGCAGAATGACTTGTAAGCTGTGAGCTGATGAGCACAGAGCAGCTAAATCATGAACTGGTAGCCGAATAGCAAAAAGATATACTTGTCAGTACCGACGTATACTAACGACACTGTGTTATATCTAACGGGTTGTACTAATTGTGAAAGCAGTTATATCACATCGACACCATTGATTGTTGCCCACCTGATTGGTGCCCCTTTTATTGGTTGGTGCAATTGACCTAGAGTGATTCGAGATCAAATATTGTATTGTACGGGATTGTGTACACCACACGGGCTGATTGTGGGGTATCTTGATATAATATAGCTAGGACATGAGCTCTCCAGAAACCCCAGCAGCCGATGTCGGGTCTACGGAGGCCGACCGGTCGTCTCGAGAGTCGACGGTGGACGACGAGAAAAAGGTATGTGAGAGAGGTCGGTTGTACGAGGGTGGTACTAACGGTGAAATTTCAGGAGGATCAGAGCACATTGTCAGTAAAAAAGACGTTCAAATCACAGTCCCTGAACTCGCTGTTCAGGAAGTCTGATTCGCCTGCCCCGGCCAGCCCCCCAGCCAGCATGACTCCCAAGTCCATGAAAGGAGAGCGACTTTCATTAAGTAAGTGGAAAAGAGAAGTTGGTCAACCAAGTACTAACGAGTCAAGTCGTAGGTAAAAAACCCAGTCCAGGACCTACAATTGTAGCTCCTGTCAAGGCCAAGGCGCCAGTGACAAGTCTAGAGACGGCTACAGGAGCATTCAAGTTAGGAACCATGAAAAGAGAAAACAGAAACGGAAGCAGTGAGCCCTCGAGCTCGAATAATAGTCCACGGCCGGAATTGGCCACGGTGTGGAAAAAACCAGTCAGCAGCGCACCTGGCCTAAGTGGAGGCTCTGGTCCGACTATAAGCGCCAGTGCGAGTGCTATGAAAGGTCAGAGTGGGAATAACGGGCCAGCGAGGACGGTCCCCGCATCCGCATCCGCTCCTGCTCCTACTGCCGCTCCTGCTCCTGCTACTACTACCGCTCCTGAACCAGTATCTGAAGAAGAACTCCTGAAAAGCGGAATCGCTCTGGCTCATAGACTGTCGACGACGGAGATTTCCCAGCGCCAGTTCAACTGGGATGACGACGACGACGAGGGCCAATGGCAGCAGCAGCTCCAGTCGCTCGTGGCTCCAATGATTCGCAAACAGCATGAACAACAGCAGCAGCAGGAGGAAAAGGAACAACAGGAGAGAGCGAGAAAAGACCATCAGCAGCAAGCGCAGCGCTCATTACCCCAGCATCAACCCCAACAGATACAACAGACACAACAGACACAACAGAATAAACCGAAAGCGCTACTGACTGGTGCCACAACTTTGGGTGGCTCGCCTTCGTCTCATCACCCTTCGTTAAGCAAAGGCCCTGGCGGCGACTCGTCTTCCAGCAGCACTCCTGGCCCACCGCTTGCTCCTTGGTCGAATGCCGCTACGGCGGCCACCCAATCAAACATTGTTCCTATTGGAGAACAAATCAAAGAGTTATCTGAAAGAAAGCAAAAAGAACAACAAACGCGCCAGCAAAGACAGAGCTCGACTCCACATTATAGCTATCGACTAAGCGAGAACCCTGGATTTCTTGCCGGAAATGGTGGAGGTCCAGGGGGTGGACCAGGAGGAGGAGGTTATCACAGTATGGATGCCAGGTTCGGAGGTCCGTCGGACGATGGGCGATATAAATACCACGACTACGAACGACGATATCGCTCGGATGTGCCCCCTCCTAGACAAGAGCTTTATAATGCTAGTAATGGGAATTTTGAGCCTGCTCCCATGAGAGGTCCGGTGGCTCCACCAAGAATGCATGCTGGTGAAGACGATTATGGCCCAGGAAGACAAACACTCGACCGATCTCGTTCACCATATTCTCGTAGGAGACCATCGATAGAAAAGTTCAATAGTGGTCTGGAATCAAGAAGACTGAGTGTTGGTGGACCGGCTTTAGGTGGTAGTCGCGGAAGAGGTCTGAGTCCCGGAAGTGGCACTGGCGCTGGAGGGCCTTCAGACTCGTCACCGGCAAGTTCTCAGCCAGATCGTCGGTTAAGTACCATTTCAAACACATCGGCCACAAGCCAGACTCGATCGATTCTAGAAGAACAAGAGCTAATCATGAGACAGACCAGAGGACGGGCTCGGAAACGTAAAGAAGAAGAGCTTCAGAAGGAGAAGGAACGTGAACAACATGCTAAAATGAGGGCAGACGAGTTGGCCAAGAAAATGGAACTACGAGAACGTGAACGTGAGCAGAAAGAACAGACGATAAATAAATTGTCTCTAGACTCTAAAACTACAAACAGTACCAACACTGAACGTGAACGTGAACGGGAACGTGAACATGAGCTATTAGCAGAGCGTCACGTCCTTAAATCGCTCAACTCTATTATCAACGATGACAATGACAGTGAAAAGCCTATTCGAGGATCTGCTAACAAACTATGGGACAACAGAAGCTCCAAAGCACATTCATCTCAGACAGCAGTGGCTACTAACTCTGCTGACACTGGCACACATGCTACTACGTCTGCGAAGGTTTGGTCGACTACTCCTTCAACAGTTGCATCTACAGAGGGTCGCAATAATTTATGGGGTCCAGTTCGTAGCACAAGTGGCAGTGGTAGTGGTAGTGGTAGTGGACGGTTTTCCAGTGGTATCTACCCACGGGACTCTCACTCCAAGACTAGTGGATTACTGGACGACAAGGTTACTGCTGCTCCAGGATCGAGACGAATTATTCAGAGGGATCAAGAACATGCATTGGGTCAATGGGAACATGGAAGAGCAGGTGTTGGAGGTGCAGGAGGATCTGCAAGTGCTGGTGCCGCTGGTACAGGCGTCGCAGGTGCTTCGTGGAGATCTGTCTCTGCCGGCTCGTCAATCGATACATCAGGCGCAAATAGACCACCGACTGTAGGAGCATCTTCTTCTGCACCCGTGATAACTGGCATTAAAGATGTCCTGCACCAGTCTCAAAGTACTCCATTGTCTCCCGTGACGTCGAGTTCACCATTTGGAACTAATGAAACTACTCCTAATGGCTCTTCCAGTAGAGAAATGTCCCGATTCTTCCCATCTTCACAACAGGATGGTTTATTGTCATCATCGTCAAATATTAATACCAGTCAGATTGTGACGTCGCCAACTTCTTCTTATACCACCCCAGTTGGCGATAATCTGTTCAATGGATACAGCGAAAGGGGTGTTCAAGCAAACAATAATCGCCCTTCACCACCCCGAGTAGTATTTCCTCATTTGCGAAACGCCAACAACGATTCTGAAGATGACTCGAATTCATTCAAACACGCTCCATCGCTCGACTCGATCCAGGCAGTCCAAACCAGTATTGCCGCCAAGTTAGGCGACAGACTGTTATTCTCGTCGTCGGTGATTGGCGCTTCTCCAGGTACGCTGACTCTGCCTGTTCCTGTGTCACCAGTAATTGCCAGTCTACCAGCTGAAGAACATATTGAAGTGCCTCCTCTTTTGCGAGAAAAATGGACCACCGACAAGGCGGCTAACGAAGCCCCCTACACTGCCCAGGAGTCGAGTGGTGATTTACTACAAATCCAGTCGTACCAGGAGTCGCATCCGGAAATTGTGCCCACGGGGGTGTCCAAGGTCAAGTTCGGCGCTTTGAACAATAATGCCCGGCACATTTCCTCGACATACAACGTCAAAGGTGACGTGGACCTATTTTCGAGTGTGATTATCCCTCGCAAGGAGTTTGCAACCACTGCGTACTACCGAGATGCGTATGGATATCTTCATCGAAGGGAGTTTGAAGCAGATGAGTCGGCTCTATCTCAGTACACATTAATCCAGCTACCAGGATATGACAAGATTACCATCTCGAAGGCGTCGGGGAATGTCCGTAACTACGTGGGTAATAGTCGTAATTCCTTGTCGTATTATCACCAGCCCCGAGGGTGGACCCATCGTTCGGGCCCTGCACCTCGCGGGTATGTTAAATAACAAATAACACTATAGTACTGTTATATTGGCAATCAAATACATTTACCTGCCCGCTCGAATTTATCTACCCGCTCGAATATTTGTCTGCCCGCTCGAATACATTTGTCTGCCCGCTCGAATACATTTGTCTGCCCGCTCGAATACATTTACCTACCCACTCGAATTCATTTGTCTGCCCGCTCGAATACATTTGTCTGCCCGCTCGAATACATTTACCTACCCACTCGAATACATTTGTCTACCCGCTCGAATATTTGTCTGCCCGCTCGAATATTTGTCTGCCCGCTCGAATACATTTACCTACCCACTCGAATACATTTACCTACCCACTCGAATACATTTATCTGCCCGCTCGAATACATACCCCGCTCGAACCAAGATAGATCATTCAGTCAACGGAGCCATCACAATGCCCAGGCTCTGGCTATGCAAGATGCAATTCAGCCGGGGAGATACGGATTTAGCATGACTAGAAATCGGCCACACAATCTGCATGTCATGATACAACCGTAGCCCTAAGTTACAACCTCTTTCTACTTAATATTAATACTCTTCCCTCATCACGTAACATTACTTTGAGCACCTTTAATTAACTCTCTCAGGCCTGGAGCCATGTTCACTGGCCATGTAAACCGGTATCCGTCGAGCGAATGGATATATCCAACTTTATTCACTTCCCTCCTTTCTGCCTTTCGGCAGAAATATGTTGATCGCATTTGGCAATCTTCCTGCCGTCGCTTACCGCTTGCCACATTCTATCCTCACCGCCCACAAAACTTCGCCAAACACCACCACCACCAACTACCTGCCCGATAACAACTCTTTGTTCATGTCCAGGGCCGATGAACCATTGCATAATATTGGGGGTTTCGTGGAGAAACCAAGCACCCTTGCGCATGAGCTTCGCGGAGAAGGCGGTCTCAACTGCACGTACACGCGCATCGCATGCAACGAGTCCGGGGGTCGCTGAAATTAACTTTTGACTTTTCTCCATACCTTGATTATACCCGGCGCCCGTATCACCTGCCCCGCGTTTAGCCACACCACCTGGTGTGACCTGGTTCTCGCCACGAACGTGGTCCTCGTTCCTGGTTCCACCTCCTATTGGGAGCGAGCTGCAACGCTCTGGCACTGCCTCCGGCGGCTGGGCGCTGCCCAGACCCGTAGCTCCGCTTCGCGGAGAGCTTGGAACTCGCCCTCATCAGATCAGATGGCTTTCTCGCTTTGCTTTCGCTCCGCTTCGCTTTCAAACTTAAATAATCATATATTCCAAATTACCCTTTTAGACTCGTACATCGTGCTTGGAGCAACCCCCACCAACCCCCAAACCGAGCCATAGTGTTTACCAGATCGTCGACCCCACATTGCACTCTTGACGTGCGTGCACTACCCGTTCTGGGAAACACGGGCGGTGGGCACCTCGGGGAAATGTATTTTAGACCCCCTACCTATTTGCATACTCGGAACAAGACCCACGATCCCATCGGAACAATGCACCTCTAAGTCAGCACCAGGCCTGATTCCAGCTAGGCCGCCAGTCTAGCGCACTGCTCGAAAACCTGCCTGCTGCACTGCAGGGGCTAGTGATTCCAGAACTTTGACAGCCAAGACACAGTTGGCTCTGCCGTCAAAAGCAATACACGCACCCACCACCTGCATCCACGTGGAGACTCGGGTATATTCTTTGATTTTAGCATTTATTTCTGTTTGCATCTCAAGGTCGGCTTCGTTGATTTATTCCAGATGCTTGCCGCAAGTACCCCACATCTGCAACTGTCGTACATAGCCGGCCCATCATCTCCATTCATAATGTCCTTATTGACGAGGCCAAAAAATATAAAAGGACAGCCAGTTTCCCCAGATTCGGGTCTCATTTCATTTTAATTGCAACTCAGCTTTTTCCCACTGCCACTATTATTATTAATTATTATTATTATAAATGTCCGACGATAAAGAGACTCATCAGGAACAGGTGGTTCAAGCTCGGTCAGAGCATGGAGTAACTCTACTCGATGTGGCACCCAAGCTTGAAAAACCTTGGTTCATGTATCCAAGACTTTTACAGCTTAACTTTCTCCTTCTGGGAAGTATGTTGGCTCAGATCACCTGTGGTTACGACAGTTCGATGATGAACGGTCTCCAGAGTGTTTCTTCTTGGGCCCATTATTTCGGTAATCCTTCAGGTTCGAAATTAGGAACCATTGTCAATGGTATGACCATTGGCAATTTGATCATGACTCCCTTTGTTACCATAATAGTGGATTATATTGGCCGTCGCTGGTCTAATATTGCTGGCTGCGTGGTTATTGTCATTGGTGCTCTTGTACAGGCCCTATCTAAGAACGTTGGTATGTTCATGGGTGGAAGAATTCTTCTTGGTGTGGGGGGGATTATCTCTCTTACTGCAAGCCCTCCTCTCGTTACTGAGTGTGGATTCCCATCCCAGAGACCCGTGTTGACGGCTCTTCTCATGCCTTCTTGGCCGTTTGGTGCTCTGATTGCTGCTCTTGTAACTTGGGCTCCTTACATGTCCATGGAAGACTCCAACTGGGCTTGGAGAATCCCTTCCCTATTGCAAATGGCTCTTCCCGCTCTGCAGATTGTCCTGGCTTTCTTCGGTCCCGAGTCTCCACGTTGGTTGATTGACAAGGGGCGTGAAACTGAAGCTCGAGAGTTTTTCATCAAATACCATGCCTTTGGCGATGAAACTCATCCAATCATCGATTATGAAATGGCAGAAATCACTGCTGCTATTGAGGAAGAGAAACTACACAAGATCGGGTCCTGGTTGACGTGGTTCAGTAGTCGCAGTTTTGCCCATATCTTCTTTCTCTGTCTTGCTGTGCCTGCCTTCCAACAATTGGCTGGTAACTCGGTTATATCGTACTATCTTACCAAAGTATTGAACGGAGCTGGTATCACTGACGCGGTTTCTCAGTTGAAGATCAACCTCGGTCTATCTGGCTGGACTCTTCTTTGCTCTGTTACCTGTTCGTATCTGGTTGGAAAGTTCAGTCGTAGACGTTTGTTCTTGACTGGCTATGCCTGTATGTTCATCGTCTATGTGTGTTTTACTGGCGTGTCTGGTGCCAATGTGCATCAAAATTTCAGCAACACGGGTCTGCGTAATTCGGTTGTTTTCTTCATTTTCTTGTATAACGCCGTTTACCAAATCTGTTCGCCCATTGCTTTCACTTACGTAATGGAGATCTGTCCCTATTCCTTGAGATCCAAGGGATCCTTTTTGTATCAGCTTGCTGGCGCCATATCGGGATTCTTTAATAATTATGTCAACCCCATTGCCCTTGCTGCTATCGATTGGAAGTATTATATTGTGTGGATCTGCATGTTGGCAATTGAATTTTCCACTGTTTGGTTCTTCTTTCCTGAGACTTCCGGATACGATTTGGAACAGATTTCTGGTGCTGTCTTTGGAGAAAAGACTGGAAAGGCTGCCATCGACCGGTTCCAGAACAGGCTTGAAGAGAAGGGAGGCACCGAGCATAATGAATATGTATAACCATGCAGTTTGTTTCTTGTAGTGTATTTAGTAATGAGTATTGTTTGTCCATTGGTATGACATTTGAGGATGGATGGACCCTGCAGATACAAATTCTCGTACCTGCATCAGCAAGTCTACCCCACATGCGGAAACTGTTCCATGCGAGGTCGGTCAAAAATAAATATTGCAGATAGGGCAGCAGCGTTTGTGGTGGTTCACCATGGTCTAATTCGCACGGTAAGTTGGTTACTTGCGCCACTTCCAACTACCAGTGCCGTAAAAAAAATCTAGCAGACTAAGGCTTAGCTCGTTGTAATGTCAACAGAGGTAGAGGAGAAGGCATCATTTCGTTTACCAATGTCCACCATCGTCTAACATCGCCACAACTTCGCTATGTCATCACCCTACTATATAGAACATTGATATGTTTCTGTTGTTTTACCAACTATAGTCTTGGTTAATTGAATGAATGATGTGCTCTCTCTGCGACCTTATATATCTGGACATGACCGCGGCGGCGGCTACCGCGGGGCTGCAAATCGCGAAGCCAACGCAGTCCGTATTCAGCGAGAAGCAAATGGATATTGTTTGATTTCAGGTGAATAATATTTCACGTTCTATCGGTTGATCCATTGTCTAACCAGCTCTGTTTAAACTTGGTTGTAAGTTGAAGTTGACTTGGAACGTAATGAAAATGGGACTAGTGGAAAGAGCTGTATGTTGGCGCTCATACAAGCTGGTCTTGATATGTAGAGGTCTGGTTGATGGAACACGCTCGCGATAATGTTACAATAGTATTTAGCAAATTCGGCTATTACATATCGTTTCGTTGCTTTGGTAAAACCATCGTTACTCGTCTAACACTTTTCAGAGCAGCGCTTAACCGATATCTGATGAATACAGGATGAGCGACCGTCCCAAGTCGTCCATGGCGGTATTCTTTCCAGATCGCTTTGAACAGGGCCGTGATCACTACCGGCGAGAACGACGACATTTCACAGAGAGCAGCGGCCAAGAAGGCGGCGGTAGAGAAGGCAGCAATCGAGAAAGCGCCGGTCGAGACGGCAGCAGTCGAGAAAGGCAGAGCATATGGAGCCGTGAGTCGGAGAGCCGCGGTCGAGGTCACCGAGATACAGACTGGTACCTTGAACGAGACCGTGAACGAGACCGTGAACGAGACCGTGACCGTGACCGTGACCGTGATCGTGAACGTGATCGCGAACGTGAACGTGAACGTGAACGAAACCGTTACCGTGAACCCGATCGTGATGGGGATCGTGGGTATGATCGTGCATACAATTCAAGAGAGAGATACCAGTCAGCTGAATATGGACCTCATAAACACAGGCATTCAGACCATAGAGATAGCCCAAGAGATGGCCGTGATAACGATCTACGCCGTGAGTCTTCATATGAGAATGATGTTCGACGAGAGTCTTCTTCTCATTCATGGAATGGAGATAGGGCCAAGAGCCCATATACTAATGGGTCAACCTCAACAAATGGCATTTCCAAAAGTTATAACCAAACCTCCAAGATTGCATTTCCCAAGTCTCTTCGTGGAACAAATGGATCATCGGCTGCTAACCAAAACGGGGTAAGCTCTTCTTTGACAATTCCATCACCGCCATCTCAAAATAATACCGGGTCTGCGACCACTCCTAATGTGTCAAATGGGCCGCTTCAACCAGCACCGCCCCCGAGTCAGGTTCCAAAATTCAAAAGCGTGCCACCACCACCACCCCCTACGACGGCTCCTCCAGTAACATCATCCGCTAGCCCCCCGCATCCCCCTCCTCCCCCTCCTCCCACTCCTCCCTCTGGGCAACGTAAACTTCCTACCACCCTGATTCCTAAAGACTCCGATACTGCTACGATCTTTGCTAAACGCAAAGAATACAAAATGGTATATGATCCCGATATCAGTAAAGACAAGTCAAAAGGTAAGCATCCGATATACAAATATCGAAAAGAGGCCAAAGCTGAAGAAGGAAAAAAAGACGTTCGCGACCCGAGAAAAAGGGCCAAATATAACAAATATGCATCTCTGGGCAAAAAATCCCCTTTCAACGCTCTGCCAGTGCCAAGGTTCACATACGACGAAAACTGGATTGGCAAGCCACCAGCAACTCAGATTCTCATCTCCAGGTTGTCTACACTAACATCAAAGTCGTCAGTGGCTGCGCAGTTCAAGGCCTTTGGCGATATTGAATCTTGTGAACTCATTCTTGATCCTGCTACGGCTGCTTCGTTAGGAATGTGCCATTTACGCTACAAAGGGTCAATCGACAAGGCACACCGAATAGCCGAACGAGCAATCTCAGAATCAAAAGATATCAAGATTGACTTGAGAATAGTCAGTGTGGTATTCGATGATGATGGATCCAAGGCGCAACTAATTGTTGATAAGGTTGTGGCTGCAAAGAGAAAAAAGGAAGAAGAAGAAGCCAAGAAGAATGTTGCGATAGCATCTGCTAGCAAAGCGAAGCTTGTGAATGGTAAATTAGCACGATCTAGTGGTAGCAGACCGTCGACTCCAATGTCATCGGGACCCCCTTCCGTTGCTAATGGTACGTCTTCTGTATCGACATCTGTATCTGGTGTATCTTCACTATCTTCATTTCCTTTGGTCAAGCAGGCCATTATCAATATCATTGATCGCAGACCTTATATCATGATTTGTCATAAATATTTACCCACCGATGACGTGTATCCATCTGATATCAAAAAAGCATTAAGATATTATGACTGGGTGCGAATTCTCTGCGATGACAATGGCTTTTATATCATTTTTGAAACCACGAAAGAAGCTCGTGCCTGTCATGATGAAATGGATGGTAAGAAATTATTTGAATTCAGACTGGTGATGGATCTGTATCTCGATGGGTTCGCTCCTAGAGTCAAAGGGGCCACCAAATTGTCGACATATCGAGAAGACACCCATTCCAAACGATCAGCAAACAACAAGCCAAAGGATGTAGTAAAGCTTGCCACTGAAAAAATCATTAAGGATCTTCGTGATTTACTATGGAAAGATGTCAAGGAACGAATAGTTGCGCCGAGGATTTTTGAGTCGCTAGATCCTGGTAGATTTGAGCATATTCAGAAGCAAGCTGCTCAAGCTGCTCCTCGCCCTGTTGTTGGTTCCACTATCGTTCCCGAGCCAGTGTCCGAAGTCCCATTCGATGTGGACAAAATATCATTTTCTAAACTGCCTGCCCTGCCTAGATTCAAAAAGAAGACTTCAGCGGCTACTAACAAGACTGGGGAAAACATTACCATCAAGAAATTTAGAAAAGATGCCCGGCCAATGAACCATCGACTCAACTTTGATGAATCCGATGATGAAAAAGATAGCGAAGTCAGCACTAGAAAGGCGTCGCCTGTAGTAGAGTCAGCTACTCCAAGTATTGAGCCTGGATCTGAAGAGGTTTCCAAGAAAAAAGGACATAAGCTTGTAAAGAAACGAGATCTTGAATTTGACAGTTCAGATGATGAGGCAGCAGCAGCTCAGGCTGACATTAGAGAACAAGACGATGAACAGCCTCCAGAGAAGAAAATAAAGGTTGTCAAAAAGAGGGCAGTGAAATCCACCCCAGTCGCAGTCAAAAAGAAACGCAAGCCCAAGAAGGTTGTCACCTTAGAGGAGCCGGATGCTGATGAAGAACCAGACAATGCGATGGACGTTGATCAATTGGAGACAGAACCGGAATCGGAATTGGGATTGAAGTCGGAGTTGGAAGCCAAGGCCGAATCTCAGGCTCTGGGCTTGGACTGGAGACCTCTCAAGGCGGCTCTGCCTTTGTCCGTATGTGGGCAGGAAGACCTATCCAGACCGCTGGATCTGTCCGGGTTCCAATCTATCGTTAAAGATAATGAAGATTTACAGTTGCTTCGACAGTTGTTACAAGACACAGAACCTGATATGTCAGTCGGAAACATCGACTTCTGGGCTTGGAAGCATAAGCAGATTGCGACACTTGAAGAGAACAGCAGAAATATTGCTGTTTCCAAAAGTGATGCTCCTATTGATATGTTGATTGGCAAATGGGACGTTGAATCTATAACGTCTCGTAGAAGTGCAGGATATTATGAGATTAATGAGACCGACAAGGCGGAATATCTGCAACATCGACGTAAGATTTCCAAGCCTATTGATACGTTACAGAGATATGATAGAGACACATCTCTCCCTGGAGCTACGGGTTCGTCACGTATGAATCGTGTTAATAATCGACGATTAGCAGCAGATATCAGCATCCAGAAACAGATGCTGAGTAGCGAAACAGACATTCTCAACTTCAACCAGCTCAAAAAGCGAAAGAAACCTGTTAAATTCGCCCGTTCGGCTATTCACAACTGGGGGTTGTACGCCGTGGAGCCCATTGCTGCCAATGAGATGATTATAGAATATGTTGGAGAGGTGATTCGACAACAACTGGCAGATCTAAGAGAGCGGAACTATATTCAATCCGGCATTGGATCCAGTTATTTATTTCGTATTGATGAGACTACGGTTGTTGACGCTACCAAGAAAGGTGGTATAGCAAGGGTAAGTATTGTACGGCTTTTAATGTTGTATCGTTTTCTAACAATGTCAGTTTATCAATCATTGTTGTACACCCAGCTGTACGGCCAAAATTATTAAAGTGGAAGGACAGAAACGAATTGTCATTTACGCGTTACGAGATATAGCTGCTGGTAAGTGAACTGGGGTCGGGGGCGCATAGGACAATCTAACGAATCGCAGACGAGGAGCTGACGTACGATTATAAATTCGAGCGAGAGGTTAATAGCGACGAGAGAATCCCTTGCTTGTGTGGCTCTCCAGGCTGTAAAGGGTTTCTCAATTAATGTGTATATTTATTTATATGATAATGTATATGAATCGAAAGTACCCCTGGTTCATCCTATCTCGAGATTCTCATGCGGCTATGTTACCTCGTTCGTGTGTATATAAAGCGTATGCCTGAGGACTACCATGTCAAGTGCCGAGAATGTTAACAAAATCTCTTGGAAGAATTGGATCAAGGTACAATTCTTCACAGATTTGCAAGAGTTCTCTTATTGGGCTAAGATGGTTTACTGCGTGCGCTTCCTTGGGCGCTCGACAGGTCTTGAGCGTTTCAGAATTTGATGCTACTTCAGATACTCTGGGAGGAGTCCCCCTGGGATCCGAGTCCCTGAACATAGAGCTGGGTATAGAGCCCAAGCTCAAGCGACAGAACAGGCCACGACAAAAGGCGGGTGATATGATCACATATGTGTACTCGGTTATGCTGCAGTATCCAGACTCGATTGTTCTCACTCGAGTCGGTTCGTTTTATGAGCTATACTTTGATCAAGCCATTGAATTGGGTCCAATTTTGAATCTGAGAATCGGCCGCAAATCACAGTTTTCTCCTGTCAATGGCGAGCCGTATGTGCCCATGGCAGGGTTCCCGTTCTACCAGCTCCAGACATATCTTAAAATGATGGTCGGCGATCTGAAAAGAACAGTGGTATTGCTTGATCAGGTGTCAACCGAAGTGGCTGCTGGTTCCAACGAGTCTGAAAAAAGACCCATTACTCGAATCATTACGGCTGGAACACTTATCGGTGAATCATTCCTGGATTCCTCTGAAAATAACTTCATTGCAGCAGTCCAGTTTACAAATACACATCTGGAGTCGACAGCAAGTCCTCCTGTGAATTCCCAGGTAGGAATTGCGTGGCTAGATATCTCTGTGGGTGTTTTCTACTATCAAATGACCACTGTGGCTGATCTTGTGAGCGACCTAGTTCGCATAGCTCCAAAGGAGATTCTATTGGATTCAGCTGCCAAAAGATTTAATGTTGTCGAAGGTAGTTGGCTTCCCCAGCTGAATGAATTAAACAACTACATGATCACTTACAAGAGATTCCCATCTTCGAGCGGTTTTGGCGACTATGTTCAGCGCTTCAGTCAGCCTCCGGCTGAAGTGTTGTATGCCATCAGGGATGCGGATGAAAAAGCTGTCAGTGCAATGACTGTTCTCTTAAAATATGTGTCTGAGAATATTCCAGACACAATAATGAAACTCAAAATACCAGAACGACAGACGTCATCCGAGTATATGAAGCTCGACAGCACAACGAGGAAAAGCCTAGAGTTGTTTGAATCAACCCAGAATGGCGACACTGTCAAGGGAACTCTTTATAATGTTATCAATCGAACGGTGACCAAATCAGGAGCAAGAATGCTACGTTCGTGGCTATCGTCGCCTTTATTGTCTGTAGAGCAGATCTCCAAGCGACAAGATTTAGTCGAGTATTTTTGTAATCATCGAGTGTTAACAGCCCAGATGACAAACTATATTCAAAAAATCGATGATTGCCAGCGAACAATCCAAAAGCTCGGTATGCAGCGGTTTGATTCTATGGATTTAATAGGACTTGCTCGGTCAATCTCGATTATCTCTGGTGTTCACAAATTATTGGCATGTGAAGTCTCAGATTCATTGCTTGTTTCAGAATGGCACAAGACTCTTGACGACCGCTTGCCGGACCTTCTGAAGCTAGCCCAAAGCATAGAGAAAAGTATAGATGTCGAACTCTTGGAAATGACCATGACGGTGCAGAATGGAGAAGAATCGGCAGTAGAAGAAATGGTATCCTCTGAGCTTATCGAGCTTCAGCGAGAACGGAAGGCTAAAAGAGAGGCAGGAGAATTCCGATCTATTCTGAAACCGAGCGCATCCCGAGTTCTCAAGAAACTGCACATTATGCAGCAGGAATATTTAAGTGAAATGGAGGAACTCGACAGGCATTTCAAGAGTCTTTACCCTAGTCTGAAAATATCTCTCCGATGGGCCCCTCAATATGGCTATCATGTCCATGTTTCTGGAACAGAGGCAAAACTGGCAGCAGCTTCTGAAATAGACATTGAGGGCCATAAGATTAGGCCCACGAAGAAGACTATCGTCATACAAAACAACAGATGGATTGAACTAGGGCTGAAGAAGGATTTGATCCAGAATAAAAGAGAAACAGAAGAACAGCTAATACTGAATCGTCTACGGGAATCGGTCTTAGCATCTGCCGATTCGGTGCGTGAATGCTGTACAGTCTTGGATGAAATAGACGTTACTAGCTCGTTTGCACTATTGGCACTTGAACAATCGCTAGTAAGACCAGTCTTGACTGAAGATAGCACATTAAAAGTGATTGAAGGACGGCACATAACTGTCGAGGCCGGCTTGAAGGCTGGTGGAACTGGCTTCACTGCCAATGATTGTGTCTTGGGAGGAGAAGACAGCACGATTTGGATGATTACTGGACCTAACATGGGAGGTAAAAGCACCTTCATTCGCCAGATTGCTCTTATAACCATTCTTGCTCAGATTGGATGTTTTGTTCCTGCTTCTTCAGCTACCATTGGTCTGGTCGATAGGATATTCTGCAGAATTGGTGCTGGTGATGATTTGTACCGTGGTAGAAGCACATTTATGGTTGAAATGCTTGAAACTGGCAATATTCTCAAAAATGCCTCGAGTCGATCGCTGGCGATTCTAGATGAAGTTGGTAGAGGTACAAGTGGGCGCGACGGATTGGCCATTGCGTACGCTACTCTTGTTCATTTACTTGAAGAGAACAAATGCCGTTCGTTGTATGCTACGCATTTTGGCACAGAGCTTGGTAGACTGCTCAAGCGTGACGGCAAAGACGAAAAGATTGGGTTCTATCGAACGTCGATTCGATCGGATTATGAGCAAATGTTTACTGAAAAGCTGGGCGCAGACTTTTTCTTTGATCATAAGCTTGAAAAGGGTATTTCTCAGAAATCGCACGGGTTGAAAATCGCCGCCTTGGCAGGGTTCCCTCCTTCGGTGCTATCACGAGCTGAAACTGCTTGGAACCTTCTTTCAGACGAAGTAACAATGTGAAGTAGACGTGTGTCATGTATATTATAAATTATTGTACAGAAAATAAGTAATAAATAATGATTGAGTTCTGATCCATAATAGTCACAAGAACTCGAGGTCTAGAAACGCCTCTCATTAGGGTACATATGGCTCATCATATCCGTATGGCAAGTCGTTGCCTGATGATTGACAGCCAGAATGCTGTTGGCTTGGATTACTGCTGTCATGATTTCGGTAGGCATGTTGTGGAAATGGCTCTCCCGAATATTGGTTGTAATGTGAAGGCGGTTCTTGAGGGAGAGGTGGTGGTGGCATCGGCATGTTGAATGGCATCCCTGGAAGGGGTGGCATAGGAAACCCATAGTTGAACTGATGGGCAGCATACTGTTGGGGTAGCCATGGCATTGGTGGGTAATACTGCTGGGCTGGTTGTGGCTGATATGGCTGGATTCCAGGGTACTGGAACGAGTTGTTGCCAGGTTGTTGGTGTCGACTATGTCCAGAGTGGTCTTGCGAATGTGGTGGCTGATAGGTCCTTCGATTCTGTCTCTGGTTACGCCTATCACCTGTATTTGGGTTAATATCAGCACTGGCTGTCGCATCACCGTTGTCCTTGGGCTTATTATGCTGTCTCTTTCTCTTTTTCTTTTTGGATGTTTTACTGGCGATTTCCTTTTCATCATCTGAAAATTCCTGTTCAGCTTCAGAGATCTCTTCATCATGCCAGTTACTAGCATCCGAGCCCTTGACGGATCGTACCGAGGCGGTAAATACAAACGAAGAAGCAGGAACTACATAGTAGACCTTCTGGCCCTTTTTAGCCAAAAGAGACTGTGCTTCTTCATCGGTATTGAATTTGACAGAGTATACCGGGGACTGGACACGGCCAAACGTCTCGAACAGCACTCCAAGTACCTGACGGTCCTCAAAGCAGAAAATGGAATTATCACCGAGAATACGAAACTCCCCTGACATGGCTGCTTTAATAATTGCCGTTCTTTCCACCACCTGCATCAGTTCGCCCACGTACTGAATGGGCATATCAGGCGTGAGATGGAAGTCTGACGGCACTGCTGGAGCTGGGATATCTACAATTTCATTTTTGGTTCTCAGAGGGCCATCCTGGTCGTCATCATCACTTGATTCATGATTGGCCATTTTGGTCGGTAAGTCGGACTCGGACTCGGACTCGGAACCGGAACCGGAACCGGAATCTGAGTCTGAGTCTGAATCTGAGTTTGATTCGGAATGCGGTGAACCTTTCTCCGGGTCTGAGTCACTCTTAACAGCTTCTTTGGATGCAGCTGGCACTGAGGGCGCTGAGGGCGTTCCATCTCTGCCCTCTTCATCTGATGAAAACGCCACGTCTTCGCCAGCCAAGGCACGATCGAGTAAATCCCCAGACTCACCCTCGGCTTCAGCAGCAGTTACAAAAGTACTTTCCACGCCTTGGCCTGCACCATTGTCAGTTTCACTGCCAACCAGTTTAATTTCTTCAGGGGCTTTGATTTCAACATCCTCAGCCCTGTCGTTCTCACTTGAAACTACTGCGGATCTGTCAACTGACGTCTCCCGCTCGCTCTCCTTCTCTCCCTCACTCTCTCTCTCTTCCTCTATCACCGTATTTCTCTCATCAACTTTGTTCTCCTGTCCAACACTTGCGTCATCCTTATGCCCACTCAACGCCTGCTGCTCTGTTGACTCCGCCCCCTCGTCGGCCAAACTTAGACCTGGGATATTACTCGACGTGTTATTGAGATCTTGGGACATTCTCTATCTATGCTGGTCGAAGAATCAATCCTGTTCTGAAGCGTGCATCTGTCGAGAGTTTGAATATATATTATTATCTTTTTTTTTTTTTTTTTTTTTTTTGGTTAAAAACAATTGTGCATATAAATGTCCCTAAATGTGTCTATCGCAGACGATCGCGCATCGCACGTCAGATCTGTACAGTAAATTAAACCATCTGAAAATAAGTAAACAAACTCATATAAACAGTGCAATAGAGTTTCTGTAGTGCTGCAGTAGATAGTATATAGGATTAAATCCAAAGTCGCTTACTCACGCTTACTCTTGGCGATGTTTACGCTATGCTACTATTACGTTTCATAAAACAGAAACGTATAGATCTATTTGTATCATTTCTGTCATCTCACGCTGGCAAGATATTACCTAGTAAACATATAAACCTTGAGATGTACGATATATTTGAAACAAGCGGATATATCTAATATCTCACATGGTGTGATTGGGGCCATCAAGTATATATAGAGCGATATAGCCACTGGTTGAAATGTAGAGCAGGAAACAACTCTGGCAAAGATGAGAATCGGAAAGGTCAACTTTGTAGTCACGGCCACATGCACTTCAACAGCCCTTGCTCAACAGGCCTCGTTCTCTCTAACTCCTAATGTTGTATCTGTCATCAGTAGATTGGAAGCAGAGCCTGGAATGGAGTCGGTACTCAACATCTACAATACCGCCACTGGGGAGGCGAGAACCTCGGCATACAGTCGAGTTCTAAAGTATGCTGATAGCGTGGTCAGTGGAGCAGGCGATATAATTGCTGCTGCTGCAGTCTATACTATAGGGACAGACAAGCCCAACGATATGAGACTGAGTACATCCGGTCAGGCTGTACCAACATCAGCAATGGCCACAGAAATATCGGGGCAAGTTACATCTCTTCCTAAGTTGCAAACAGTTGTGATCCAGTCTTCTCAGCCAAGTGGGCCACAACAGACAACTCTTGGTGCTCAGTCCTTCCGGTCGATTGAACAGTATCAGTCTGGTGGACCTGCTGAAACATCCCAGCAACCCAGTTTTGTGACTCAGTACCTCAGTGAGCAGCAGCCTCAGCCAAGCCTTGTTGGTGAGCCAACTACAGAGAATTTGCCACAAGAGCTGTCTGAATCTCTGGATCCACAACTGGCCTCGGTCGTCAACAGACTAGAAGCTGATCAGCAGATTGTTTCTCTGATTGGAGCATACAATAATGCCACAGGCACAATGGCAGGGTCTATCTACACCCAGGTTCTTTCTCGTGCCAATAACATTGCAAGCGGAGCTGCCAGTTTGATCCAGCAGGCTGCCATCTATACAGCCAGCGTGTCCAACAGCACTGTACCGAGTAGTTCTGTGCTCTCCTCGTTTCCTACAGCTTTGGTTGCCACAGGCACTACCTCTGAAACTGGATCATCCACTGCTTTAACCGGAACACAGACATCTCAAAAGCCCACCGCGTCGCCTGCTATTTATAATAACAATAACAATAGCAGTGCTGCAAAGAACAGTAGTGCTGCCAATATGCCCGGTCTCTCGCCTAGCGAGATGATTGCCTCGAACAGTGCTCATACTTGTGCTCCACTGGGCATGGTGACCTTTTTCCGAGTCGTCGTCGCCATTTCGCTTGCTCTTTTCTTTAACAGTGTTTAAAATTATTAGCATGTAGACAGGATATATGTAATTGGCAGAATATTATAACTAAACCGTATGATCACTCCGTCCAGCAACGCTTCTTGCAATCTGTCTGTCAATGTGTGCAGCATGAACATACGTTCTGGCAGCCTTTTGCTTTTGCTCTTTAGCACTCTCTGCCTGATTGAAATGCTTTAGAGCCGTTATCACTTGAAGAGCACATGATTCGGCGCTGACACCGCCAACTCCTGTTCCTAAGCCAGGTAGTAGAACTCGATTGATCCCAGATACGTCTGGACTCTCATTGTGCCTGTTAATAGAACAAATGATATTCCACATACATTCATAGACTACTCTGGACCCTGGAGGAATGACACTTGGAAGTGCCATAGTTGGAGTATGGATCAATTGCGGCAATCTTTTACGACTGGCTTCAGTAGCCTCTGCTGTTCTGAAAAAAGACAAAAGTGCTTCGTTCATATTCACAACCAATGCATTGCTAACTGGATTGTATCCGCCAACTCTGTCCATTAGTACATCTTGAAGACATAAAGTGATATCATTTGCAATAACCCCCTGTCCTCCCTGGGACAGCTCTCCACTATAATATGAAGAGATAGCCGCATCAAATCCTCCATTCAAAAACCCGTACGAATTGCCCGGTGAAACAATCGCATCAATTGAATGTTCTCCTATAACCTGCGATAGATCCTTCTCTGCGCTATAAGGTACTACATCCACACTGAGTCTATGCGAATCTGCCAACATCAGCTCAGGGATAAACGATTTTATAGCTGCTGATATTCGACCAGACTTGTCATAGACAAGAAACTTTACAAACCGAGCACTCTTTGTTGACATTGTGATAAATAAAGATAATATTGTATGAAATCATACGATCCAGGGTGCATAAATGCGGGGTGGTTGTTGAGTACGGCTTTATTTCTGCAGGTTCACTAATCTGTCTTTGTTACCCCTGATTTTAAGCGGAGATTTCGCCAAATTAATTATATAATGTTCCCATACAAACTGGTTCAAGGTCATATTTGAGATGTGTTTGTTTCTGTTTGGGCACTCATCCCCAAAGTCAAGGTCATCTGTCTATTATATAGAGAGCATGTAATTACTACCTCATACACCTTCACCGCTTCTACCACCAGTTTAAGAAATGATACCTACCACCGGTACCATAGAACGGACAGAAACGTCATTAGAAGAACTTTAAGTTACAGCAAGCTTGATCTTCATTGTTGATTATTTATTGCTTCTTGCTTCTTGCATGAGCGACCGCATATCAGCAGACCGGATAAACTCCGGAATCGCCGAGTCACAATACGGAATTCTGGAAATCAAGAGACCTCCAGTCCAAACACCAGGCCACACTCCAGACCATACCCCAGTTTGCATCTCAGTTATTCCATCAACACCTATCAAACAACCGTTGTTCGTATTCGTATGTCTCTGTTCTCGCTTGCGGATCATTCTCTATCTGGCATATCAAGGCGTCGGTAATCGGAAAGTCTTATCATTGCCGCATTATGGCAACCAGCAAGAGCAAGTACTATTGCGACTCCTCAGTTCATGTCAAGCTCATTCACCTTGTTCCTTAAAAGCACATCTACTGTCTATAATATCGACACATCCTCTGTCCCCGAACCAAAGACAATTTCCAAAAGTCCAATTAATACCAATTACTTTTAGCCCCTGGTAGCGCGGGCCTCACTGACAGCGATAATCTGTCAATCTTTACTGGAAAGAAACCATTTCATTATGCTGCTCTGCCCAAGGATCCTAACATGATTCTTTCTACGTTTTCACAGACGGCTCTGTTATTGCCTCTCTTCCTCACTTGCACATGTTCAGATCAATTCCTGGACCAACAAATTTCTTCCAGGTTCCTCAATGTTGATATCGTGGGTGTCAACCGAGCCCACGGTTATCCATTAGACCGTAGAACTGTATCGGATGGAACGGTTTCCCTGTCACTTGCAAATGAGTACTCGTCCTATATGACTACCGTCAAAATTGGAACCCCACCTCAAACTTTCAACCTCCAGATCGACACTGGATCATCCGACCTCTGGGTCAGTACTTCCAACAACCCATACTGTGCTTCAAGTAATAGTCAACTAAACCAAGGGTATATTGATTGTTCAGCTGGTACATTTGATCAGAATGCTTCATCCAGTTTCTATGTTAACAATTCTGATTTCTCAATCGAATACGCTGATACAACCTTTGCACAGGGTATTTGGGGTGCTGACTATGTAGATATTGGAGGTGCCGTCATTAAAAACTGCTCGCTGGGGGTCGGGCTCCAAGCAAATGCTTCAGGGGTGTTTGGCATTGGATTCCCTGCTCTTGAAGGTACCAGCGAAGACAACGTCAATGACACTAGCTATGAGTATACTAATGTGCCTCAGTTTCTCCGCGATCAGGGGTATGTCGATACGGTGGCCTACTCTTTATGGTTGAATGACCTTAATGCTCAGACTGGTCAGATTCTTTTTGGTGCTGTGGATCATGACAAGTATGAGGGTACCCTGTTTACCATTCCTTTGGTTTCAACAATTCAGCACATTCCCCGTCCTTCTCAGATGACGGTGCTTTTAAATGGCTTGACTTTATCGGACTCTACAGGGGCTACATCTGGTGTTATGTCGGGTTCGACCGTAGCCATACTTGACTCTGGAACCACTGCTGCATATCTACCAACGGATATTGTGCAAGTTCTCGTCGACGCATTAGGTGCCCAATTTGAGCAAAGTATCGGGTTTTATGTTGTAACCTGTAGGGCCCAGGAGGGCCAGACTGCCATAATCTACAATTTCAGTGGGGTAAATATAACATCGCCATTATCTGAAAATCTTGTTCAGCTTAGCGATTCGCAGACCAAAACTGTCAATGCCACTGGCGATGATCCCCTTTGCATTCTTCCTTTCTTACCAACTGACAATACCCTCATTTTAGGCGACGCATTTCTGCGAAGCGCGTATGTTGTCTATGATCTTGACAATTTTGAAGTCTCCATTGCTCGAGCAAAATTCAATGTTACTTCCAGTAATATTGAAACAATCAGCTCTGGTGTACCGGGCGCTACAAAGGCTCCTAACTATAGTTCCACACAGGTTATTAATTCTGTTGTGGCTCTAAGTCCCACTGGTGTCTTTTCTGGAGTCACTGCTATTCATTCATGTAAGTCATAACACGAGCGTTCGAAGTTACCCAGAACTAACATCAATACAGCAGCCAGCAAGACGACTATCTCAACTTCTCGTTCCTCCTCCAAGGCCAAATCCAGCGGCCCTTCTCTTGTTTACTCAACAGGTAAGTTATCTATGCCGATGGTCTTATGAATGACTAACCATTTCAGTCCCACTAGGTTCATTTTCCATCTTTGTGGCAATATTTGTGGTTAGTGTTCTATCCTTGATATCTTTGAATTAACGAACCTACTTGTTGGTTAACATGTTAATAGGTTCCAGCTAGAGCCATGATCACGATGACCCGTTTGACGCACTGTAATTATATATAGATAGATAATCGATTGCCCTACGTAATTATACAAACAAAACCGGATGTTCCACCAGATATGGCCTGTTGGAATGAGTTTACTTTCAACAGGGTGGATTCCACTTGTTAGAGTGACAGGGAACAAAAATCATTTCAATAATATGTGGAAATCTATGACTACGGCTCTCAGGAACTACCCAACAGAACCCGTTTACTGATGCTCCAAAGTAATCCCATCAAGATAAACTATAAAGCCAGTTGCTTCTTTATCATGCATATCAATTATTTACCTTGTTTTACGTATCTGTCGCAGATTTACTACTTTACGATTACGATTACGTATCATTTATTGTCTGTTTAAATTTACTACGATTACGTGATCATTTATTGTCTATTTAAATCTACAAGATCAGTGACATGATTTGGTGGTGGTCGATTGTTTGTGTTGCCAGTGGTCAATATTTGTTCCTACCATACAACGTGTCCCCGCATTCACGAGACGAGTAAGGGTGCTGGTGCCAACCCGGATGAAAACCTCTTGAGAGGGAAAACCGTAGTTTTTGCGGCGTTTACAGACCTTAGACAGGACAATCTGGCTTCTGAGGAGTTTACGCTTCCCGCTGCGATGGCCTTGATTATGTGTTCAATTGTCTCCAATTGATCACACTGACAGTTTGCTCTGCCAGTTATTGAGAATCGGTCGTACCAAGCACCTATCCTGGCATGTCCAGTTCGGAATTGAACAAGCTTGCTTAGTACTTTCTTTGGTTCGTTTCTTAACACATCACGTAGTATTAAGAGGTCAGTTTTTGCTACTACTCAATTAGTGACTATTAACTTATCATTTATTGTCTATTTAAATCTACAAGATCAGTGACATGATTTGGTGGCGGTCGATTGTTTGTGTTGCCAGTGGTCAATATTTGTTCCTACCATACAACGTGTCCCCGCATTCTCGAGACGAGTAAGGGTGCAGGTGCCAACCCGGATGAAAACCTCGTGAGAGGGAAAACCGTAGTTTTTGCGGCGTTTACAGACCTTAGACAGGACAACCTGGCTTCTGAGGAGTTTACGCTTCCCGCTGCGATGGCCGGCTGCCAATTTGACGTCATAAGCAGCCGTTATGAACTTTGTGAGTGTACCTGGATTCGAACCCACAGCTTGAAAACTAAGTTTCAACCTGACGCCTGGGATCACAACGTAACCATTCGGCCACAAGGAGTGATCCCTCTTAGTGCGATTACGATTACGTATCATTTATTGTCTGTTTAAATCTACAAGATCAGCGACATTAAGTTATTCATATCAATATATTTGTGTTCCATATTCATAAGCATCCTCCGTTACTCCGCATTCACGCTAGGAGATCGGGTTTTTACTACCAATCCCGAGTAAATCATTGTTCTGATGGAAACTACCCCGAAGAATTCCTATTTGTGGGCTTCTTAATTAGTTTTAAGTAACCCTTCCATGCCTTTGATAAACAAACACATGGC